>JAQBSW010003141.1:0-88613 GCA_029291075.1 Eudiplozoon nipponicum
AAAAAATCAGATAAATAATCAATATCCTGGCGCGGTCGCCAATTTTGTAAAACGCCCCGGCTTCAAGTAAATGCCGTACGACGTTACAAACTCGGTTAAGGTGCTCTGAATAGAGATTAGTTACTGATATGGGGGCCCTTAAGAGGGCCGGGTAATGCGTTCTCTTGAAGTCTTCAGCGTTGAAGATGTCCTAGAGCCTTGGGTGGACTCTGGTTGATTTGTTGCTCCCGTGGTTGAGCTGTGATCGCGTTGTGGATGGTGTCCTGCAGGTCCTGCACTCAATTGGCTCGTCTCTCCGGTATCCCGCAACAGGATGAGTAGGTATTGACAGCCGACAGAGCGCACACGTATTGACAACCGACAGAACGCACACGCGTGAAGCAGGTAGAAGGCAAATGCCACAACTGACTTGCATGGTAAATTACCGTGCTTAAATAGCATGCAATATGTGTACTTGCATACTATTGGTTAAACGTGGTTAGACGTGGTTAAACGGCAATTTGCTTTTTTCTCATTGGTGCAACGTAAATAAATTTGAATTTAATTTACGCAATATGTCGGCGATTGATTTGTGTCGTTACATGCGCAAACTTGATTTAAATAATTGTTACCAACACCCGCGCAAACAATTATTTTTAAATTGAATATTTTATTTCGATATTATTTGTGTGCATTGCCTTTTAATCCTCGTTAGTTAGTTTTTCGATGTACTCTTATAATGACTATGGATAGTTAAATACTGTTTGTTGCAAGGAACAAATATTTATGCAAGTATGTATTAGGTGTTGCGAACCTAGTAACAAATAATTTCATCTATGACCATAAGGATATACAAAAGACGGCATGAATAAAATGTATAATCTCATGCACATTCATTTCGTGCTTACTGGCGACTCATCAGTAGGAGCCGGTATTACGCCCTTTAACCACTATATATTTGGGTGAAGAATGTGGGATAATATGGACGGTACAATCTCCTAGACGAATGTGTAAACCTGCAATAGTGAAGCTAACATCATATAAAGTCTTCGATAATGCGACTTCAACGCTAACTCACTATATATAATATATATACCGAGCCTGTAAAGGATACTAACACTATGGCTATTGTGTCAGTACCCGATACGAACATTAGAGTACCGGCAAGTTACATCAGTACTAACACTATGGAGCATATCTAATGTATGCCTATAGATCACCTGAAATTGAGAATTACAACTATTTCTGAACAACTGTTACTCCAGTAAATCCATACACTCTGAACTTGATCGATATCAGTTATCACATTTCGCGGTAAGCATGATCATCATTCAATTCAAATATATAACAGTGTACAGATACTGTTTGTGTGCGTGAGAACTAATATGATATATGCAATTATGTATAAGGTGTTGCGCACCTAGTAACAAATTAGTTCAGTTGTGACCAGAAGGATAAACCGAAGACAGCATGAACGGAAAGTATAATCTCGTGCACATTCGTTTCGTGCTTACTGGCGACTCATCAGTAGGAGCTAGTATTACGCCCTTTAACCACTATGTATTTGGGTTCGTGCTCACCCAAATATATAATGATTATAGGGCATAATACCGGCTCCTACTCATGAGTCGCCAGTAAGCCCGAAACAAATGTGCATAAGAATGAGATTTGTTCGCTGCAGTTTCGCGTTAAAACAATAAAATTTGTAGGCAGCCAAAAAAATGAATAAAATATTCTTTCTCTAATATTATAATGACAAAAGGTCAGGATTAAATGAAAATCAAATAAGTACATGTTTGAAAACATGATTCGTCTGTTAACGTAATCGGACGATATTCTGGTGACTAATAATAAACTAGAAATTTCACGTAACTTGTCTACGACTATGTTGCCAATAATCAATAAATTGGCTGTAAGACTTAAGCATGTGTTAATCTGTTTTAATTGAATTAAACTCACTTGAGCAATGGTGTGCAGCATCTCTGAACTCCCTCGTCCCCCACTGTTATTGCTTGACTGATTGCTCCCTCCAATACCACCGACAAACTCACCTGATCTTTGAACGTCTTTCTTACTCTCGCCTTGACCAGAAGTCAGTCCACCAAGAGGTTTGACGCCGGTGGCAGCACATTTTTTCAAATTAAAACTCAAACCTGCATTAGCCTGATGGTCATATGTCTCATTTGTTTGTACAACACCCAGCCCACATGGTGCGTTATTCGCCTTAGCTGTGCAAAGGTGAATGTCTCCTTCAACTAGAGTCCATTCCAGATTCGCAGCATAGTAGGCACACTTCGGACTGAAGAGGTTTGTCGTGACACTGCTAGCACTCTGGGCAGTGCGCAGTGTCGAGCTGCTGCGATTGACATGCTCCAAACTTCGATATGACGGTATTGCAAATATGCAGAGCATTAAAAACCACGAATGAAAAAGCAAGAAAGAAAATGATATATTAATTTCTGGCTAAGAAATTTCAATATTCATTATACAGATCTGGTGCGATAAAATAAGCTAATACCAAGATTTAGTAGAACATTAAACGCTATGCAATATTGTCTAAGACCTTTGACAGTATATTACTACAAAGTAGAACACAAGCGAATTCAAAATTCATTTTGCTAATTCATCTTAAAGGAATTAATTTCTAATCAGTTTTTCATATTTCTAGAAGAGAAACATTTGCTCAGACAATAGCGTGACAATTTGAGTTCTCAAACATCGTTGGAGAAACTCGGGTTTCACTAATATTATCCTTGGTTCGAGAAACCAAGAGCGTTCTACATCACGGAAAGAGATTTATAATCTTCAAGGGTCGATAATACAGTTGGGAAATACAAATTTTATAATCTTGTGTATACGTAATATTAAATTTATTTACGAGAATGGCGCCAAACGTACAAAAAATATAGGCTATCCGCTTATTAAACTATAAATTCTGTGACATAGTGATAAGTTGTTAAAACGGTCGAGTCGCACTTGAAACACTAAGTCCTAAGGCTATCGTTTACGCATTAACCAAACATACTGTTTGGCTGTGTCGAAATTGGGGATAATGCAATTGTTTCGCTAAGTAAAAACCTGACGCATAAGTCAATAATTTACTACTTTAAGAATTTTGATTCTCGTTTATATGCCATTGGGGTTGTGCATTTTTAGTTTAACCAATTTTTTATTCTTGGCGGGTTTTGCCCTTGTATCAATATCATTAAAGTTTTGCAAGTTGATATATTGGTCTACACCAGACTCTACATTACAGCTATGCATATTTATGATCACAACTATCTAAATTCACAACGCAGGTTGACATTAAGAAACTTTCTTTCATTAACATACATAAACTTGTAGTCCTGCCAATCCATGGATATGTATCTTATTCTTAAATAGCCTGTATGAATCTTATCAAGCGATTATCGTGTGTAAGCAAATGTAAATTGATATATTCGGATTTCTACGCATAAAAACAATATATACTAAATACATTAATGTAACCATAAACAAACGTGTATGTCCAATGCTACGCTATAAATTTCTTAGGCAACGTAAATAAATAGATATATAATCTCCAAAAGAGTACAAATTTTACAGTTAACGCTACACCAATTCCTTAATACAGAAAACGTATTTAACTTTAATGAAAACACATTGATTTCGAACCAGACTAATATGATTCGCCAAAATATATTTAACGCAAAACAAAAATTGAACAATTCTTTAGCATTTTTGAACTAAAATTTATTGGCTATGACATAACTTTATTCAATATTAAATAGCCAAAGAGCAAAACACCAGAATAAGATAGATAAAATAATTAAACAATGAGAAAATTTTGAATCAAATTCAATTTTCTGTAACTTATAGCGTATATATTTGGCTGATAAGTTGTGCACAAAACACAAATACGTTTATTTAAACTATCCTCGTTATCAATGAACACGTTCTACTAATAGTCAATTTTCGTAAAGTTTATTATCATAGTTTTAGTTAACAATAAAACTGTTAATATTTTTTCGCCGTTTCTTAACTTCTCTATTAACTTTTATATTTTCAACGTCAAGAGATTATATTTTAAACTAACATCTCGAAATTTTTAAACATAGGTTTTCAATCGAAATTCTATTTTTATGCCGCGATAAAGCTATAATATTTCTCAGTTAAATCTTGCTTAATTAAATATTTTATTTAAAATACCTCTGATTACCTGATTCATGAACTGTTTCTATAATCTGCTGTTAAAGTTTCTGGTATTGGTGGCTTTTTCGTTGTTTATGTTTTATGCTAATTCCTGATGTCTTAGTCAAACAACGCTCATTTCGACACAAATTTATTTATATGACCAGATGCAATGACGTTTATATCGAGCTCGTAAACATGACTTAAAAGAATAATTTATAGATCCTCATAACTGAATAATTTTCGAATAAATGTTTGGAAATCTTGTGCTAATATTCCCTTTAACAGACTTGTAAAAATTGTGTATTAGGTCTTTCGCACCTAATAAAAAATTATCTCCAATAGGACCAGAAAGAATAAAACAACGTCAGTATGCACAAAAGGCAAAATTTAATATACTCATGCGCTTCATGCTTACTGACAACTCATCAGTAGGAGCTGGTACGATGCACTATAATCACCGTATATTTAGTCAAGAAATGTCGGACAGGTAGAGCGCAATACCGGTTCCTACCGATGAGTCGCCAGTAAAAACGAAACGTTTATGAACATTAAATTATTATTTTCGTTAATAATGAATTTGGCTCATCTTTCTGATCCTATCTGAATTAATTCGTTACTAGGCAGGCAATAACTAATAAACAATTACATATATGATTAAACGAACATTGGTTGCACGGGTGGTGATAACAATTATTATAATCAAGGTTGCGGTCTTGATATAAACACCTGACCCTTTGATTACTTACATATGTCAGTACAAACTAAGAATTGTATAGTGTAGAACTGCCTTTTCTACACTATACAATTCTTAGTTTATACTGACATATGTAAGTAATTAATGGGTCAGGTGTTTACATCAAGACCGCAACTTTGATTATAATAATTACATATATGTTCGATGCATAACAAATTTGTTCACTGATTTTTTATTGTTTAGGCTCAACTGTTTGTTTTTGTCGTTTCTATGCATTAAATATTTTGCCCACCTTACCAATCGAGTTTTTTAAAAATATTGTTCAACTTATCTCACATAGTTATTCATATCATGAATAAACCAATAATTACTTTGTTAGTTCAACCATAATTTGATGAATAGGTTAAAGGATTATCAATTAAATCTGCATTAAAAGATTTTTTGATGATATTTGTGTCACAAAATCCATCATTTTGAAATCCATAAAGGAAAGCATCGTTTCTACCAAGGAAGAGATGAAGCAATATAACACGTAGGCCTAATTAAGGTGATATATAGTATTTTGATGTCTTTATTCAATCATACTAAAAAAATGGCAATGGTAACACAAACTTTTATTATTAAGTGTCCGCAGAATTTCTCACAAATATTCGGCAATATAAATATATGAATTTTCATATAAAACGAATATTATCATTTTTCGGTTTACCTATATGTACAAACGGGCAAAGGTGTCTGTTTCGAGCCACAATCGCGGCAAATTTTGGCTTTTAATAGACAACATTTTGTTGAAAAAAAGCCGGTCTATTTGATAAACTCCTGACCCATTAATTACTTACATATGTCAGTATAAACTAAGAATTGTATAGTGTAGAAAAGGAAATTCATCCAGTAGACCGGTTTCGTCCTTATTGGGAACTCATCAAGTACTGGCCAGAATTTGCCGCGAACAGGATACGAACCTGTGCACGTCTGCTTCGGAATCTGGTGCTCTAACCACTGAGCTATCCTGCCGCAGTAATTAATGGGTCAGGTGTTTATATCAAGACCGCAACCTTGATTATAATAATTGTTATCACCACCTGCGCAACCAATGTTCGTTTAATTATTTGATAAACTGTCTTTGCTACATTACGCAATGTTTTGCTCATAGTGATAATCCATGTCAATCAAATCCTGTCGTTTAACTTAAATTCATTTTTATTACCCAATTTTACATGCTGTATTCTATATAAAAGCAGACTGAGTCTGGCTAGTTAGAACTTTATATCAAAATAGATACGGAATGGGCTCCAAATGAAATAAAGGATCATCTATAAAAAAAATTTTTAACAATTTAAAATTTCGTCAAATTAGCAGCAGGAACGCCGCAGTGGATAGCCGTAAGTTTCCTGAGTAAACAAACACCAGTTTGAGTTTCCAATTATAAGGAAATGGGTCTATTCGCTGAATGTCATTTTCTACCTTACGTAGTTTTTAGTTAATACTGACGTCATATATATATATATATATATATATATATATATATATATATATATATATATATATATATATTGATATCCTACCTTTGATCTTTATTTCAGTATCAAATAGCTATGTGTCATTTTGTTTTTTATATAGTTACAGATTGAGCGTTGGCTCATCTGAAATTTGAGTCGATAAAGATTCCAAACAAACTACAGCTACATAAAAGGTTAATCAATGTATATAATTTGTTATGTTGCGAACAATTTCGTAAAGTGTGCAGCAATGGTAAGAAATGAGAAGGTAACATTTAAAAGAAACTGCCTGGATTCTATTTATTTTTTAACATATGCAATTTGTTGATTATACTAAACACATATATATATATATATATATATATATATATATATATATATATATATATATATATATATATATAATATCCCATTATCCGCAGTATGAGACAGAACACAATTATTATATTTTTACGAAATACTTGTATTTTTTATATATTCCTGGAAATTACCGAGATTTAATGGTTTAATAATTGGTACTGTGTCAATCATTCATACGTTTCTGGTAAGTGCTTCTTATTGTATATTGCATTAGGTTTTTGTGTATAAAAATCAGTTTATGTAGAAAATAAAAGTCACTTTGACGCAAGTTATAATAGGAGTTTTAGCGTGTTCGTGGGAACGATGCGTATGTGCACGTGTTTGTGTATACGAATAAAAACATTGTTTTTAGGCAGATCATCTGAGTTGTTTCTTTGAAGTTCTGTATTTCATGTCCTGACACCGCTTGCACTGAATTCCTGAATGTATGTATTCTTGTGCTTTTTAGAAGCGTCACATGTGTTTTGGCCCGCGTACGCAATTTATGCTTCTATTTCTCGTGCCTGTCCATTTTTATTTTTAGCCTATAATGAAATCATTCCTGATATTTGATTTGTGAAGCCTAAACAGGACCGCAATCGTTGTAGCATCTCGTAAAGACGATTTTCTAATGACAATAATTTTCTAATAGATGACCTTTGGAAGTTATTAGATAAAAAGCGCTCTTACTGATTTACAACTCGCTTTCTTTTCAGTTGCTTTTTCGGTTTTGACCTTTGATGTATAGTCTTTTAGATAACTTCGACGCGTAATGACTTGTCTAGACACAATGGTGCTGGTGCTTATGTCAAATTTTCCGATTTGATTAAAATAATTTTTATTACCATACGTGCAACCAATGATTATTTAATTCAAATGGCAATGAAAAACTATTTTGCTATTTCTTTTGATCATAGGACTGTTAAAAGTTGATCAACAAGAACGAAATTATAAAATGCATGTTTTTTTGCTATGGTTAGAGCTAATTTCATGGCGAGGGATTACTCCTCGACTTCATGGATCACTTAATTAAACAATGTAGGTGTTGTTAAATCCAACGCCGATACACCCATAAAAATTTTAACCATCCACAGGTTCTCTCTTCAAATGACATACGTAGTAAGCTAGTTAGGCTGAAACTGGAATTAAATGGTGTTCATATAAATCAAAAGCTAGAAATAAATTAGTTCATTGTAACAAGGAATTACGTGAATGATTTGACTTCTGTGTCGTTGGGGATTAATCGTTTGACTATAACGCATAGAAAAAGTCCGATTTCCACTTAATTGTCTGACATTTATTGAGGACTTGCCAGAAGCTACAAAGCGATTTAATACTACAAATATTTTGAATTCTTTACTATTATTGTATATTTTTATATATGTGTATTTTAATATATAATATTTTGTTTCTACATTATAAAAGCCGTTTTTACAATTAAATGAATCATTTTTTAATAAAAAATCATTTTTCATTTTTGTGTGTTAAATAACGTCTGTATTCCACAATCCATTAGACATTTATTTATACAAACGTCAACGTAATGTTTCTATCCCAAGTACCACAGACAGAAGGCGGTAAGTGGGCCAGTTGTATAAAAATTGAAAAGTTATAAAATTTCTATCTTATGTTCCATTTTAATTTAAAATGCAGTAAAAAGTTGCACGTACATCCTTTTATCCGTTGAAATCTATATAATCAATCATTCACGCAATAAAAGCAACAACCAAGCGCTTACCGAAGATTGCCTGAGGAAAATTGTTTATCTTGTTTGCAAAATGTTGGTGAGCCTGATTCCATTGCGAATGCTGTATTGTTCGTAGAATTTGCCTCATTTCGCAAAACCTCGTGTTTGTCGTTAGCGACGAAGGGAACTTGATTATTGGCACTACTTCGCTTTACATAATAGAGACAATTGTCTGCCAGGACAAACCACCGACGTTTCCAGGTTTTGCGTAACGTACGACCGGAGCTCCGTTTAAAGAGGTAGCCCTATGTAAGCATAACATATACCAAATTGACATATAACTTGTAACCATCGTTAAGGTAAAAATGTTTAATTTTTTTAAATTGAATTTTGACAAATATTTTTTTTATGATAAGAAACCAAATTTCATTTATTCATAAAATATCAAACATTTAAAATTCAATTTATTTTGTGCAAACGACCAGAAATACCTTTGTGAACAAAGAAGTATCCTACCGATGATAAGCCCGAAATTGCTTTAAATTAAATTACCAAATATCTGCCATTACCCTGAGAGAGAGATCACTGGTGATATTATTCAGTTGGAATGATAAAGCAATACAGAAAAATATATGCATATATTTTTTATTGATTTATTTATTGTATTCTGTACATTTCCTTCGAATATTACACAGTATATGTTTCAGTAGGGAGAAAAAGCATTTCTCAATAAAGTGGAAAATAGCCGTTTTATTTCGAGAAGACACAACAACACTTTACAATCTTTCATTAATATATATACTGGGGTTTCAATTTATTAAGGGGGTGACAACTAGTTTGATTTTAGGTCTTGCTTCTATTTTTAGATTACAGTTATTTTAGGTAGATTTGTGAATGGACATGCGTATGCGTCTTTGTGCGTGCAGATTTATTTTCATTGTATTACAGAGTGTTGTTTGAGATCTGGATATTCTTTTATTGATTGAATGAGTTCTGACCAATTGTTCGCTTTTATGGCTATTACGTTTAGGAATATTTATTAATCTTTAAGTTTTCCTTTGCTCATTTATAGATATGACTTATGTAAACTGCTGTCAAACAAATTGTTCATCTTAACAAAGAGGTTTCAACAGACACATTTTTAGAACAGTCACAATAATTATTCTGGTGGCATATGTAATTTGCATTGAATTTCTATAAATCAAACCCATGCCGGAGACAAGAAGATGGGAACAGTTTTGACTTTTTGTAAATGAAAAAAAAAATTTTTAATATTTTAGAAATAAAAAATATTCATATATTGTTCTATATGCCAATGAATTTATTTAAAACCTTAGGCAAAGCATGCAAATAGATAATTAAGTTTGAGAGAAACAGGAATTTGGGACACCTGGTATCTCATTGAATGCAGACTGCACACTAATACACGTCTTCGTACTTTTATAAATAATTGAACGTCTCCTCATTTCTCCTACTATTCGCGTCATAATTTTTCGCTTTTTTATATTTTATTTGACTGTGAACACTTCAGCTAAACGCAAGGAAAGAAATATATTTAACGTTACAAACATTATTCAATTTTTCTCATGGGAAATGTAACATGAAATAGCATTATTTTGTGCAACGATGTCACTTTTACTTCAGTAACTGTTACGCAATTCAGAATAATACCCTGCGTGAAACTAAATATGCAAGAAGAAATACAAAGCGGTAAAAGGAATAACTGATCCCTACTTGCTTTCTTGATATTTAATGAAAAATGTGCTTGCAGGTGCAAGCCAGTTGAATTACCTGACCGGTGTCGCGCAAGTAGTTATTCTCACTTCTAGGGAAGGGTTATTTCTTGCGTAAATAGGACGAAGCTCGGATGCACGATTGTATTTATCTTTCGGCATTACTCACCAATGTTTCAAAAATTGGCTTACAGGGCAAATTAAATAGCAGCATAATATTATTATAAAAGGATATTTAATGCGCAATCTAAAAAGCTCTCTTTGGTGTACGAAACGAATGTCCATGAGATTATATTTTCCGCTCATTCTGTCTTTGGTTTATCCTTATGGTCACAACTGAACTAATTTGTTACTAGGTTCGCAACACCTAATACATACTTGCATATATATTAGTTCTCCGAAACAAACAGTATTTAACTGTTATATATTGAATTTAATGATGTCAAGCTTATCGTGAAATGTGATAACTGATATTGACCATGGCCAGAGTGTATGGATTTACTGGAATAATATGTGTTCCGAAATAGTTGTATTCTCAATTTCGGTGTACTATAACATACATTGATATCCACCATGTTAGTTCCAAGTACAGACTTGGAAACCATAGTGTTAGTATCGTGTACCTTTTCGGTACTATAATGTTAGTATCGGTTACTAACACAATAGTTATAGTGTTAGTAGCGTTTACAGACTCGGTTTATATATTATATAGAGTGAGTTAGCGTTGAAGTCGCATTATCGAGATTAGCTACTCTACTGCAGGTTTACAAATTCGTATAGGAGATTGTATCGTCCTATTATCCCACATTCCTCACCAAAATATATAGTGGTTAAAGAGCGTAATACCGGCTCTTTTTGATGAGTCGCCAGTTAGCACGAAACGAATGTGCAAGAGATTATAAATTCCGTTCATGTTCTCTTTGGTTTATCCTTCTGATCACAACTGAACTAATTTGTTCCTAGTTTCGCAACACCTAATATATACTTACGAGTTAATTTTGTCTGAAATAACTGTTCTCTTAAATACAAAGTTTAGATGAGCACCAACAGATTAAGTTGAATTACACTCTTCTATTACAAAATAGCATAGCGCTCCCTCTCTTCACAGGAAATGCGTGCACATGAATCGAATTTCTGATATGCGCATCTGTGTGTGTGTACATACGTTTACATTTGTATGTGTACACTTCTACTTGAATTTCCTCAAATACGTGAATCACTTGATATGGGCATCTGTGTGTGTGTACATACGTTTACATTTGTATGTGTACACTTCTACTTGCATTTCCTCAAATATGTGAATCACTTGAACGGCATAACGCAATTGAATCGAATTTTCTAGATACAACTGGAGGCAAACCCTACCACATTGATTATCTTAAACGTTGGAATTGTCTGTCTTAAGATGGGAAAGATGGTCCACTTTCTTTTGGCAATGGGTAAATCAATCATACACTGCATGGAATCCATTGGTAATCGCGCTACAAATTATGTTATTCACACCTTTAAACTAAGTCCGTATCATAGCATCGTAACCTGCAGTATTGCGCTGTTGCATAGTTAGGTTTCTATTTTGTATCTTCAACTATGACGAATACTGGAGGTAATCGTTTGAAATTTCTTTATGGGCGTATGCAGACGGCCTAGAATATTATTTTTTTAAACGTGTTATGCTCACCGCGAACGAATACACATTTTCTCGGTTATAATGATATTTCTTCCATTCATTTATATTTCGCTAGCTTTAACTTTTCACTATCGTTTTGTGCGAATAAGCTTAAATAAACTTCAGTTCTTACCAGATGTGAACGCTTTTGCATTTTGTGAACATTTCTAGAGCTGAGCTACTTAAGATCCGCCTTCCGAATAAGCCTAATTTTGCGTTTAATTAGTCCAAAAGTTTTTTTTATAAAATAGGCTAACTTAAATTTGGCGCCATTTTTCTACTGAATAACAAGTGCTCAGGAAGTCTGCAATGCCAGGAAAGAATTTTATTGTTTTGTGCACAGCATGTCTTATTTCTGTTCATACTTTGTTAAAAATGACATCATAGAAGCTAGCTTAGACACATTTTGGAAATTTCATATATTAGTGTGAACGCACAACGTATTAGTGCATTGTCTGAGTCGACAAAATGGATGCAAAACATATTTCAGTCTTGACTTCGACGATACCATTTATAACATATTGCTTAATAATCTAATTTTGCCCACAATTACCCGGTAGCTGCAAGATACTATTTGGTAGAAGGCTTTAGACGAAGTCTGAGAATTTTCACATTTTGTATAATCCATGTTCTGCTCAACTGTCAAGAGTTGTTCAATTATATTGTTGCGTAATGAGTTTAATGTTTACTTGGTGCACAGTGAAAATCATTCGCCACTGAGCAACCAATTTGAGCATTAATGACACATACACACAAAAATGTATGCAAAAATTCGGGTCTTCTTAGACGAAATCTAAGTTTACATTGTAACGCGTCCTTCCTGTCGTCTTTTGCTGCATTTAGTGGGAGTATGTGCATATACAATGATAATATAATGCTTATTAATTTCTTTCACTGGTTCGAGTATATTTCTTTATGCATACCGGAAGAGATTGACTGTTTGTAGTGACACTATCAGTTATAATAGCTTCAGCTCAACTACTAAAATATAACTGGCTGACCATGTTACGGATTGAGATAACTTTGTAGTAGCAAAAGTTCGAAACCACCACAATTCTGTATCTCGTGTTGTATCCTGTAATCTAGTTTTGGATGAAGCTTCCTAAGGCTAAAATTGTATTAATTTACGCAAATTTAATGTGCCGATTTGACAAACCTGTCTAGATATAACTACTGGTGATTCATTCGGAATATTTTCAATATTTGGTAACACAAAATTGATCAAAGAATTTTGAACAACATTCAACATATTCAATATATCTGCGAAAATAAATATGTAAAAATAGGAAAGATGAAAACAAGAAATAAAAAGTAAGAATTGGTGATTTTACTGTTTCAGTAACTCGCCTTGGCTTATCCATCTTACTTAACTCAGCAGATAAGACGATCTATTGTATCCTGTGTGACGGCTTAATTAGTTCGAAATCATTGTTTTCATATTATTCATTCTAAATATCGAATATAATTTAACAGAATTTAAATAATACTTTGTAGGCAAAGCTTTTATTTACAAGCTCCGCACTCTTAGATGGTCTGCAAACTAAAGCAAACACACAGCATCTGCTAAATTCATTCGATGTTCACTCTATACATCTAGCACACTCGCGTTTGTTCCAGTGCTGCCTACTTATCTTAAGTGGAGGTTTAATAGTGTAAAAGATGGCTGAATCTTAATATTACCCGAATGTCACCGGTTTCCGAATTGGATAAAAAAGTTAGAAACTGTATGTCATGAAAACGGAAATTCCTGTGACTACAACGTTTATATAACAAAAACGAAATCGACCATACAAAATTGGATTACAAGTCCACCTTTGGTTTAAGTCAAAACCCTGAAGTCTATCTAAAAAAAATTTTACCATGTTAAAATTTAATATATAACAAATCGCTTGCTAATTGAGCATATTATAAACCAAAAACTGGGCTACAAGTGGCTTCAGAAAGCCGTATAAATATAGAAGGTTAATATATTTAGAATAATATTTAACAACACAGCTAGCATACATTAAAACGAATGAATGAATTGGATATAATTGAAAGAAAGTAAATTCATTTAGATGAGCAGTCTTATTAGTATCTTTAACAAATGAAGAACCAAAAGAAGAAAATCCGCGTACATTCTTTCAGATGTCCTGACAAATAAGTTGGATTCTAACAAATAAATAAATGCTTCTTAAAATAGGCAAGTAAATCGCTTCCAGGAGCCTATTAAGAACGACAAAATGCTTGACATTTTAAAATCACCTATTGCAATCAAACACGTATTGATAAGAAAATGAAAACTTTGTCGCCCTTCAATTCACAAAACTGTACATAATTAAGATTCTGCTAGCAATTCGAAGCCTCATTATTTATTGATATTTAAGATATAAAATGTGTATGGCTTTAATGAGAGATTTAAAAAAAGAACGTATTAGTAAATTAACGATAAAAAGCAAGCCAAATGAGTGAAATATAGAAACACAAATTTTTAGAAAATGTTCTGTAAAACGAGATGAATATTTTTAGCAAAATTAAGATAATTTTTTTAATTAAAAATTTTTTTTAGGAGGCAAGGCTTTTATTTAAAATTGCTGCATTAATATCGACTGAAATAGAAATTTAATAATTTGTAGCAATTTTCCTTTAATATCATTCCCGGCATTCATCTGCAGACAAAGTAATTTATGGAGCCTTCACTCGCATCTTCTTTATTAACCTAAACTCCAAATTAACAAAAAGGTGCAAAGCATTGAATGTCTGACGATATAAATCACAGTAAATCAAACAAAGATTCATAAAGTTAAGGAAACATTACAAAAAATGTCATGACAACAATGGTTAAAACGACCAGTAACATTAAATGATAAAAGACTCCTCAATATGTAGTAATGACTTTCCAGCAATTAAACAGTTAACTGAGGTCCAAAGAACCATCAGCTCCTACATTGACTTTTAATAACTACCGAGTAGCCCTTTAGAGAGACAACCTTATTTTAATTGTATAAATATCTGCAATTTGCTATACCTTGAAACTGTTTTGTGCATGTGTTTAAGTGTTGTAGAAATATCTCCGCTTCCACTTACAGTTTGTATGCATAAATTTCTTCTGCAATTTCTTGGATGAGAAAATCACAACACAAAGTACAGAAAAATAATTTTACATATCTAAATCTGGCGGAATAAAACGAATAACAGAAATAAGACAAGGAATAAATAGCAGCTGTTTTTTTAGGCAGAATTTCATATGTTACATATGTTAGCAAAAACTAAATTAACGTGAACTGAGAAAAAACGGTTCATACTTATGTACAACGAATACAAACAAAACCTTTATGTACGAACGTAATTTAATTTGATTTGAGATGTACCGTCTAACAGGGAAATTAATATATAACAATTAGATACTTTTTGTGGCGGAGAACTAATATATATTCAAGTTTGTAGAAGGTGTTGCGAACCTAATAACAAATTAATTTTATTATGACCAGAAGAATTAACCAAAGACAGTATGAACGGAAAGTATAATCTCGTGCACATTCGTTTCGTGCTTACTGGCGTTGATCTGAGACACAACGGTTCATTCTCATGCACAACGAATACAAAAAAAAACTTTATGTACGAACGTATTTTATTTTGATTTGAGATATATGGTCTAACACGGAAATGAATTAGCTAGATTACCCATTAATTGCATTTAGTAGCAAAATGTTAATCCCAGAATGAATGCATCCTTTAAGATCCAGAGCTGAAGATGTTCCCCAATGTTACTCATATTTTTAAATGCTCTATGTTAAGAGTTAGTTTTGTTGTCGAAGCAAAAAAATTGTTTTAAACACAATTCACTTTATATTTTTTTAACTGCCTATTATTATTTTATTCAGCATGCTAAGGCATTTTCAAGGATCTTTATTAAATCGCTTAAGATAATTTATGAAAACCCCGACTCAACAATTAAATTTATATATATACATATATATATGTTTATATATATATATATATATTGTGTCTATTCAGTGATTACAGACCAATCCTTACATCAGTATAATTGCAGCTATCTCAAATTCCCGGTATTCATAATTTCATCACGTGTGCAGAATTGTGTACGGGAGAGAGAAAGAATCGAACATTTTTTTATATCGTACTGTTACGATTTCATGATAATCCAAGTTAAAAATAAAAAAAACTAATAAAACTAAAAACTTCAATGTCATATACTGTGTTTTATTAGAAGCGGAGAACTCTAATGTATGTAATTACAATTGATTTTTTGTTCATCTAGTTACAAATAGGCAATTATTTCTATGAGTTGTTTTACTTTAGCAGTGTGCTTACTATTAGTTTAGTTTGCCAATTAGTTTGTCTCTACTTTCTCTTCCTTTCTTTCTTTATTCTAGACCTAAGATTCGCTCTGACATTCACTCCCTTTCCATCTAGGTAACTTGCTATGCCATAGTTGAACTAATTTGTTACTAGGTGCGCAATACCCCATAAGCAATTGCATACATAAGAGTTCCCCGCTTAAAATAAAACAGTATTTGGCATTCAAGTTTTTAGTTTTATCAGCTTTGAATTTTTAACTTTGATTACCGTGACATCGTAACAGTACATTTCTAACAAAAATGTTCGATACTTTCTCTCTCCCCTTCAGCATTCTGCACACGAGATGACATTATGTATACAGGGAATTTTAGATAGCTGTCATTATAATTGATATAAGTACTATTCATAATTGCAGATAGATATGGATATATATATATATATATATATATATATATAAATTTAATTGTTGAGTGGGGGTTTCATGTGTGCTAGGCATATGCATATATTGAGTTTAGTTACTGAGACAAATTCTATGTTTAAACCCATTGATGGGTCAAAAAAAATAAAATATAAATAGAACGGTTTCGGAACGAGGTTACCACTTTTGCTTAAATCTGCTTTTGTGAATATTGTGCTTTTTATAGGGGCCTGATGATAGTGCTGGAAATGTAGCCAGTAAACAAAGATTGTTTAACAACACATTTCCAATGGATAGTATGAACGATGTTGAAGCCCTCGGAAGAAAGGGACGAATACGCACCAAGTTAGATCGAAGACAAACCAGATGCATACTATAAAATGATGATCAATCGAATCTTTGTGAAATTTATACTGCAAAGTAACAACCCGCGAATGCAACTCGCGGAAATTCATCATATAAAGCTCGCACTGCGCAAAAACTCTTTAAAACATATTAAAGCCACTTCACTGTATAATACAAAAAAGGTAATGATTTTTACAATTAATTTATACTAACATTCTCGAGATATTCAGGGACAACTAATTTTATGTATACAAAATTAAGTTATTTTTCTTGGAAGCCAATCAACTTTATCAGCACGCCAGATAACTTTATCAGTTCAATTATATATCATATGATTACATTCTTTTAACAAGGCAGGTGGAGTAGGATCCTAATTATATGCTCAAAATAGGCATGAATTAAATATATGACTTCATGTACGCGTAAGTTTCCTGCTTACTGGCGGCTCATTACTAATGGCTGGCATTACGCCTCGATCACACTATTCATTTGGTCAAAAATTATTCGGCAATTGGATTATTCAAACTTTATATTATTGTTACAAGTTATAAATACCTTATACAAAAAGGTTTATACATTAGTTCCCTATAAATAAGAATATATAATTATTTTCTTCCATATAATGATAACATGATGAAATACTGGGCGTTTCTGTAGTATCAGGTGTTCAAAATGGTTTGTTTTCACAATTGTAATACAAAATAGAACGATTTATCACAATAGTGTTGCTAAAACCAATTTCATGTTTGGTATATAATATATATGAAAGTTAGCTTCTAAGTTGCATTAATATAGACTTTAATTGAAGTTGTTAATGTTTAAAAAGTCATACGTTTAGGCATTTTCACCGCCCAACTGACTCAAAATTCTTGGCCGAATATAAAATGAGCTTTTGTGGTGTATTGCTAGCACATACAATACAGACGCAAGTAGGCACGAAACGCTTATGTAAATGATATAATACCTTTGGTACATGCCGACTGTGGCATATCATTTTGATCCTATTTGAAATAATTTCTTACAAGGTTTGCAATACCTAATAAGTAATTGAATAAATTTTAGTGCTCTGTAAGCTACACAATACAATAAACAGTGCATATTTATAATTAATTATGAATTTTCTAAAGTTACATAAAAAGGTAATAGCATATTTCAAAGGCTACTTCCATACCAGCTGACCTCAATAATGACATTTTTCGATTTTGGCGGAGCACATGTCAACCCAACACAGAGACTCGGCAGTCGGGAATAGGAAATTTGTAGTTGACGACCTCGATTACGCTTGGTGTACGAGTCACTAAAGACCAAATTTTCAATACGCATCTCTAATTCCGATAAGCGGGATAATAGATGGTTTCGTGATGTTTGCGTCTTGGTTAAGGTTTGACCATTTATAATAGACAAATGCCTCTCTTGTCTGGACTGTTTTGAACGCTTATTTGGACTGCTATCATTGGTCCCATCATTATGCTGTTTATTCTTACTGCAACTGTTATGGACGTTGCTGGCCGATGGCGTATTTGTATTTTGGTTATTCTCCTCTGCGTAGTATATGCATGACAGATTTTCGCTATAATTTGATTGTGCTGCACTGAGTTTAAGACCAACGTGTAGACACACGGAAGCGCGTAAAGGTCCTATTTGTGTCTGAAGATCTGTCAGATATCCAGCTGCTGCTTTCGCATAAGAAGCCTTACAAAATTAAAGAAAAGAATTATTCCCTAATCTACGAAGATAAGAAACAAATATTTAAAAAAACTTGCTAGAATAACTCCAATTTCTATTGCGTCGAATATGATATTACCCATAAGTATAAAAGTAATTTTTATTAATTAGATAATGACATAAATGATAAAGAAAATTAATGCAGTGCTAAAATGGACAGGCAAATGAGGTAAAACAAACAAATTATCTTCTAAATTAAACATGATGCTCACAAATGATTGCTCGCTCCCATATTTTCCATTCTCTCCTAGTTTTAATCTACTGATTTTTGCCTTACATAAAACACATGCAATATATGTATATATATATATATATATATATATATATATATATATATATATATATATATATATATATACTCAAATACAATCGTTAATATTATTCATAATTCCCTTTTCATTTGCAAATAGAAAAAGAAAATTAATCAGATACAATAACTTTTTATTTTAATTTTTCCTTAAGTGTCGACAAGAGGGAGACTTGTATGGCAATGAGTACAAAAACAGAAATTTTGGATTGAGAGAGAGTGAGAAATACGGGAACAACCAAATATTTTATAAATTCACCTGTATATAAATATATATATATATATATATATATATATATATATATATATATGCAGCACCTGCCGCTGTGTAAAATTATATTTCATTTTTGCTGAAGTTCCCACTCTAGAGTGTGGCTTTTGTAAACGTTGTGCTTAGTCATTGTGGAAACGTTTTCCGCTCTGCCAGCTATTCTATACATACCTGCTTTATAATAAATCTATGCGTCCATACATGATGTATTTCTTAATTTGTTACAAATGCATAAAATCATTTGAATTTGATCTGAATATGAAAAAGTTAACACTTTATTTTGTGTTTTACTCTATGTTTTTTTGTGTTCTCCGTTAGTTTTTATATTAACATAATAAAATATTTTCTAAAAGCAATAAAAAAATTAAAGAAAATATGACATGGAAAATTCAACTCATTTACTTACACTAAATCACTTCCAATTCTAATTTTATGTACAACAATGCTTCAGAATAAACGTCTATTGGGCATCGACGTAATTAGTCAAAACATCTCATAGTTTACTAAGTCATGTCTGTTATTGCATTAAGTATGTATTAAAAAAGTAAATATCTGGTTAATGTACATGCTATGTTTTTATTTCGTATATAGTTTCACTGTTTTATTTAATACATATATCTAACTTAAATTGAATTATCCCTATTATTGTTTAAATAACGGTTACGAGTTTCACATAAACACAATTTCCACTATATATATATATATATATATATATATTCTTATAATTAGGAAAACACAAATAACAAAGTCGATAAAGGCCTTTTATTTCGTGAATACTAATCATCTCTTATACAATCATACATATTTATACATTTTGGGTTTTCCATTGATTATGTTAGTGGTAACAAATCTGACTCGTTTTTACTGCAGTTTCTTGTGTGGACTAATTGGTGAGTGTGTATGCGTTTGTGTTTGTGTGTATGCGTGTTTGCATGTAAAGGTCATTCTCTCAGTATTGCGAAGTGATGTCTGAGATCTTGTCATTATTGTTTTGATAACTTGAGAATTAACCATTTGTGCGCATTTTTCACTGTTACATATACAAGTGCTATTTTTCCCGGTATAGTTGATCGTTTCACCTCATTGCGCAAAGTTTTCACGTGGTAACAACGCCAGTCTTGATTGCAGTGTTAAACGCTCACATTGTTTGGAGACTTCTGTCATCGTATGCGCCTCTGTTATTTCCACTTCAGTTTGTTGCCAATCCGATTGTACGTTTGTTGATTCTAGTCGAGGGCCTGTTTGTTCTTGGCTGGATACTAGTAGATTGTTGTTGAATTTTGTTATTCTTGGCCAGTCGATAAGGATATCATGTTGATGAAACTTTTGAATATTAAGGTCAGGTGCTTGTTGTTTTATGTAAAGAGCTTCGTAGATAAATATGCACGATTCCTCAAGCAGTGCAGAAGAAATAACCAAAAACCGACGAATAAACTTACAAGTAGCTTATTGCTTAATGGTATCGAGTACAACCAATCAAAACTGCAAGATGCTGAGAGCATCATTCAATCACTGGGTTGTCAAATTGCAAGACTGAACGACGGCGAATACACCGCTTTCACAAGGAAGATAGAAACACTGATGAAAATAACAGCGGACAAAGGAACCAAGGACCTCAGGAGAGACCTGGACAAATTTCCTACGCAATCAAAATTTCCTACGAACCCAGACGCTTTTATTCACAATTATTCAAAAGTGATCTTGTCAAAACAACATAAAGAAATACTCTCCTTAGGAGCAAAATTCTGCGCAGTCAAGAAAAACCTAAGTGAACGTGACATTATTGACATTCAGGCTGGAACGGAAAATTTCTACAATGACTTAACGAAAGACACCGCCCCACATGCATTCAATGGACAAGGACTGAAAGCTGAGATAGTAAGCGCACTAGAACAATACAAGAAGGAATTCAAAGGCAGCCAAATCATCACAAAACAGCACAAAGACGAACTCAGAAAACTCCAATCAGACAAATCCATACAACTTGCGACACCCGACAAAGGATCAGGAATTGTTTTACTTGAAGCCAACGCTTACAGGAAGGCCATGAACGATATAATAAATGATCAATCTAAATTTAAGCATGACATCAAACAGAAAGATGATTCAACGAACATCGAATCAAGAATTAATGCAATTTTGAAAAAGATGGAAAAAAATGTTCTAACATCGATGGCTGACTCCGAGATTAGATCAAAACTCACAGAAGACATCCAAAAAGCAAAACCAGTCGGAACAAACACCGCAAGATTGTACGGCAAACCAATATCTCATAAAGCCGTGACAGCCTCAGGAGCTCCCTCGATGCGGCACATTATGTCAATGATCTACGCTCCACAACATAAACCAGCCAAGTTTCTCTGCAAACTACTTGAACCAATACGGAGCATCATAAACGCTAACACTATCAAGGATTCCTTCGAACTAGCAAATGAATTGAAGGGGAAGAACATCCTACAGAATAAAATGGTCTCGCTTGACGTCTCATCCTTATTTACAAACATACCACTGGATAAGACAACGGAGATCTTGTGTGAACTCATCAAAAATGAGTTTTTTGACTTCCCTATAGACACCAATGACATCAAAGACATCATATTAGCATGTACTAAAAACGTGCAGTTTACATTCGAAGGGATATACTACCGTCAGATCACGGGTGTAGCTATGGGAAGCTGCATCGCACCCCACCTGGCAGATGTATACATGTATCACCTGGAAAAAACGAGCCTAAAAGGTATAATTGACCAGTGTGCACTCTACAATAGGTATGTAGATGATATCTTGTTATTTATCTCAGAAGCAGCAGACCCTTCCGAAATCCTCAAACAAGCAAATGGAGTCGATCCAGACATCAAATTCACTCTCGAGGTAGAGAAAGACGACAGTTTTCCCTTCCTTGACATCAAACTCACTCGAGAAGCAAACGGAGATTTGACACTGGCCATACATAGAAAATCCACTTTCACCGGAAAATACATCCACTACAACAGCAGTGTGCCAAAATCCCATAATAGAAACTTAGTAAACAACCTAGCAAACAGAATCAGGAAGATCTGCTCTGAAAACAAGATTGAGGAAGAACTGGGCTACCTCAGGAAAATTTTGCTAATGAACAACTACCCAGAGCGTTTCATTGATGTCAAAATCAAACCACGGCAGATTCGTACTAGAGAGGATACCGTCAAGCAGGTTTTCCTAAACTTTCCATTTAGAGGCGACGTACCAGCCTCAATAATTGCACGGCGGCTGAATAGAATAACTAAGAACAACTTTCCCAGTGTTAAAGTTAATATGACATTTAGTACACAGAGAATCATGAGGTTGGATGCAAAAGATCAATTGCCAATTCTCTCCAAATCATTCATAGTCTACAAATTCTCATGTATGTGCGGTAGCATATATATTGGACGTACGATGAAGCAATTGATAAGCAGAATCCAGCAACATTTGCCACAGAAATTGATTAAAAAAGGCTTGCCACCGTCAGGAAAATCAGCTTTTTCCGATCATATATTGGCAACGGGGCACCCTGTCATTTCGACCAATTTCACAATTCTACATAAAGCAAAATCAGAAAAATTATTATTTATCTACGAAGCCCTTTACATAAAACAACAAGCACCTGACCTTAATATTCAAAAGTTTCATCAACATGATATTCTTATCGACTGGCCAAGAATAACAAAATGCAACAACAATCTACTAGTATCCAGCCAAGAACAAACAGGCCCTCGACTAGAATCAACAAACGTACAATCGGATTGGCAACAAACTGAAGTGGAAATAACAGAGGCGCATACGATGACAGAAGTCTCCAAACAATGGTGAGCGCTTTAACACTGCAATCAACACTGGCGTTGTTACCACGTGAAAACTTTGCGCAACGAGGTGAAACCGATCAACTATACTGGGACAAATAGCACTTGTATATGTAACAGTGAACAATGCGCACAAATGGTTAATTCTCAAGCTATCAAAACAATAATGACAAGATCTCAGACATCACTTCGCAATACTGCGAGAATGACCTTTACATGCAAACCTGCCGCGACATACACACTCACCAACTAGTCAAAACAAGAAACAGCAGGTAAAACAGGTCAGATTTATATCAATTTAGAAACTAATGTATAATATAAGTACGCGGTGTTAGTATTCACGATAATGGCCGTAATCCCAGCGTTATTTGTGTTTTAATTATAAGAATACTATTTAAATTAAAAAGAATCGACACCCATTGCATACATATATATATATATATATATATATATATTAGTATAAACTAAGCATTGTATATACAAAGGGATTGGCATTTAAATCCAGCTCGAAGCCGTGATATAAATTTTTGTTATCACCCCAATGCAATCATTGATGGATAATCCCTCTTATTGATAATCAGCATGCATAATTTGACGGTCAAAGTACGCATGTATATGTGTAACTTTTAAGGTGAAGATTAACAGTTGTTTAATTAGGGAAGACAAATACGTAATCTAACATACCAAATTTAACTCTAATCTCTGTTTAAATTAAAACAGTTTTCATTTATTTCATTATTTTTTGATAAATGCCACCAAGACTCATTCTCATGGTTTCTCAATATGAATTTAGAATTATGCGAGTTTTGTGCCACAGATGTAGGAATATGCATCAGTTTTTTTTATTTTCTTTTATGAAGTTACTAATATGATAGTTAAAGAAAATTAAGCCAAATGCGATTTACTGGATAATGAAAATTTATGAAAATCGACCGAGTCAGTGTGCATTTGAAATAAAAATTTTATGGTGCATAGAGTAATCAGCTTTTCAATAAATAACAGTTAATCGAACCACAAAAGATACAATAATATGTTACCTGGTGGTGTAAAACTAGATGTTATGTTAAAATAAGGAGTGTGGATTTCGAAAATACCTATCATTTCTCCTATTACAATTTCAAATAATAATTATCAAGAAGAATGTTATAGAAATTGTGAAAACTCTTTCATAGGAAATGTGAGAAGCTTTTAACAACGATTGAGCTAAATTCTCGTGCACATTCGTTTCGTGCTTACTGACAACTCATCAGTAGGATCCGTATTACGCCCTTTAACCACTATATATTTTGGTGAGGAGCGTAGGAAAATGGGACAGTACGAATTCATAGACGAATGTCAAATTCTGCAGAAGTGAAGCTAACACCATATAAAGTCTCGACAATGCAGCTTCAACGCTAACTCACTCTATATAATATATATACCGAGTTTGTAAAGGATACCAACACTATAGCTATTGTGTCAGTACCCGATTTCAACATTATAGTACCGAAAAGGTATATGATACTAACACAATGGTTACCAATTCGATATATGGCACCAACATGATGAATTTCAATGTATGCTATAGTTCTGAAATATTGAGAACACCTGTTACTCAATACATTATTTACTCTAGCCTTGACCAGTCAGTTATATATATATATATATATATATATATATATATATATATACTCTCACAATAATTGGCAGCAATTCTTCTTTTGTTCTATATTTTTACTATGAAAAATTTCATTTAGGTAATGTCCGATAGCTGCACCTTGTTTAACATCATTTATTCTTCCTTAACACATTCCGCGTTGTTTACTATTTAATTTCGATTAAATCACATAAATTGTGCTTTAAGACATTCAATAATTATATTTTATTTTACATACAATTATTTTATCTCTGTTGAGAGGCATTTTCATTCTTTAACAACACCTTCCATGTGTAAGTCGGATACCACAAATATAATTATGTATCAGTCTAGATCTTAAATATTTCATTGTATTGGTCATACTACCGTAACATTGGTTCATAAATTCTTGAAATTCTTAACATTGGTGAAATTTAACCTATCATGAAATCCATTGTGTAGGTACCATGCACAGGCTCGGCATTTGGAAAACCATCGCATGGATAGAATTTACAGTTTTGTTATATGTTATATATAGTTGGCTGGCTTTTGTCACGTTGTCGAAGATTGTATAGGAAGTTAACTTTATTACTGTCTACACACATATTTGTGTTGGGGATTTTACCTTTTATTTTTTTCAAATTTCTTGACCAAATATATAGAAGGTATAGAACATAGTACCGGTTCCTACTGATGAGTCGCCAGTAAGCACGAAACGCATGTGTACATGAGATTATGGTTTTCGATTATCTGATTTTACAAGCAAAGAAAAAATAATAATGCTAACATCGGCTTCAAATATTTTTCGGCAATTTGCCTTCTTAAGCTGTTGATTAACATAAGTGGACTGATAGAATATGCAGTTGAATTGGTAAACAGTCAAGTATTGCGCGGGTAATGATAGCAATTATTTAAATCACGTTAGCCAGATTAGCTAACACATCAATCCATTTGTATTTTAGCCGTCGCGCAACATTGCAACACTGAAGATATGATTTAAATGATTTGTGCGCAGTGCGAGTTTCATATGTTGACCCTGCGCGAGTTGCGTTTGCGGATTGTTGCTTTTCACTATCAGTTTCGCAAAGAACCGACTGATTCCCATTTCCAAGTACGCATCATTTTTGCTGGGTGCGTATTCGTCCCTTTCTTCCGAAGGCTTCTCAACATCGTTCATACTAACCATTGGAAATGCGGTACACTGTTAGCCAGTCAACGAAGATTAGATCATACCTCATTTCCAGTGGTTAGTATCAACGATGTTGAAGCTTTCGGAAGAAAGGGACGAATCCGCACCCAGCCAAAATGTAGACCAAATCGATGCGTACTTCGAATTGGAAATCAATAGGATCTTTGCGAAAGTGATAGTGCAAAGCAACCACCCACGAACGCAACTCTCGGAGAGTCATCATAGCACAACTGCAGTCAATCACGCGTACCAAGGTGTTTCAATCTCCAATGAACCCAATCAAAATATGACAGAA
This sequence comes from Eudiplozoon nipponicum, assembly GCA_029291075.1. Taxonomy (NCBI): domain Eukaryota; kingdom Metazoa; phylum Platyhelminthes; class Monogenea; order Mazocraeidea; family Diplozoidae; genus Eudiplozoon; species Eudiplozoon nipponicum. Next base: position 26,059 of record JAQBSW010003141.1, read on the forward strand.
ATCTGACTAGTTATGCAAAAACCTCAATGCATATATAGGGAAAACAAAGATAGAATTGCGGCTGTCTCCACCAGTACTCTCACATACATTTTACTTGACAGAAAATGTCAGTTGCACAATTTCTATGCTGCCAGGAACATTAACCTTTCGTAGTTTTCGCTACATGGATATGTTGCACAAATTAAACAATCTCTGACTGAGCGTGTGATCATGCCAATTCTTTAAACAAATTTTTTTGAGCTTGAAATAAACACAATTCAAATCATTTATGGCCTGTCTCACGACATGCCAAATTGGATATTTTTTCAAGATCGAAATCTTGATTTCAAGAATATTAATCAACATTCACGGAATCAATTATTGCTAAACTGCATAACTTATATATGCGTTATAAAAGTTTAAAAAAATCAATTTGATGAATGCATACAAATTGTGCAGCCAAAATTTCCAGCCAAGTACATTGTCGGTAAGACTACCAGAGGCGAGAGCCGCATATCTAACCTTGATTCCCTGATTTATGCATTACATTTTGATTCTTGTTAGACTGTTTGCCGTCGTATTCTGATGATGATCGTGGAAGTTCAAAATGCGTCAATATATAGTTGAATGACGGTAGGTTCTCTATGTTGTGCTTGGTTGATAACAAAGGAATTCGATTCTATGTCAAGTTCGCAAACATGAATTAATGAAAAGTTTAAGTGTTGTTTCAAGGAAAACTGTAAGTCAAACGTGTGTTAAAACGAATAGCTTCTGCAAAATCACAGTTGCGCAGCATAATATTGAAGCCCCACACGGATTATCTCTAGGTATTGCCTTTAATATTCTTAATTAAACAATATACATATCTAAAATGACAATCGACGAGGCTCTGTAAGCTATTGACTCATATTTCAATTTATTTTGGTATAAAATGTTTTGGATCTACGTACACTCTGCATTAAATAAATTATGAGGTATTTAAATGATTAGGCGCTTACCTATTTCATTTTCTTTCCATATTCACATTTTAGGTACATGTTTCAGAAAAATACAAGATGTGCTCTTTTTAAAACAATAACAGATTAATGATTTATCAATATTTGATTGTGCGGGTCACGGTAATAATCCTTAAATGAGTTCCCAATAAAAGCGAAACCGGTCTACTGACTGAATTTCCGTTTCCACACTATACAATAGTTAGTTTATACTGGAAAATGCATGTACATAATATGCCATATGTTTATATCAAAATCGCAAACTTGATTAAAATGTAATTGTTATCACCGCCCGCGCAACCATTATTCGTTTAATTGTATGAATGTTCCTTTTTTATACCACTTCCCTAAATTTTGCTAATGAACAACTACCCAGAGCGTTTCATTGATGTCAACATCAAACCACGGCAGATTCGTACTATAGAGGATACCGTCAAGCAGGTTTTCCTAAACTTACCATTTAGAGGCGACGTACCAGCCTCAATAATTGCACGGCGGCTGAATAGAATAACTAAGGACAACTTTCCCAGTGTTAAAGTTAATATGACATTTAGTACACAGAGAATCATGAGGTTGGATGCCAAAGATAAATTGCCAATTCTCTCCAAATCATTCATAGTGTACAAATTCTCATATATGTGCGGTAGCACATATATCGGACGTACGAAGAAGCAGTTGATAAGCAGAATCCAGCAACATTTGCCACAGAAATTGATTAACAAAGGCTTGCCACCGTCAGGAAAATCAGCTATTTCCGATCATATATTGGCAACGGGGCACCCTGACAATTCGACCAATTTCACAATTATACATAAAGCAAAATCAAAAAAATTATTATTTATCTATGAAGCCCTTTACATAAAACAACAAGCACCTGACCTTAATATTCAAAAGTTTTATCAACATGATATTCTTATCGACTGGCCAAGAATAACAAAATTCAACAACAATCTACTAGTATCCAGCCAAGAACAAACAGGCCCTCGACTAGAATCAACAAACGTACAATCGGATTGGCAACAAACTGAATTGGAAATAACAGAGGCGCATAGGATGACAGAAGTCTCCAAACAATGTGAGCGTTTAACACTGCAATCCACGCTGGCGCTGTTACCATGTGAAAACGACAACTTTGCGCAACAAGGTGAAACGATCAACTATACTGGGAAAAGTAGCACTTGTATATGTTACAGTGAACAATGCGCACAAATGGTTAATTCTCAAGCTATCAAAACAATAATGACCAGATCTCAGATATCACTTTGCAATACTGCGAGAATGACCTTTACATGCAAACACGCATACACACAAACACAAACGCATACACACTCACCAACTAGTCAAAACAAGAAACAGCAGTAAAAACGAGTCCAGATTTGTTACCACTAGCATAATCAATTGAAAACCCAAAATGTATTAATATGTATGATTGTATAAGAGATGATTAGTATTCACGAAATAAATGGCCTTTATCCACTTCGTTATTTGTGTTTTCCTAATTATAAGAATACTGTGTTAAATTAAAAAGGAATGGACATTATAAAAATACTATAAAGTAGATTTAGCGAGCCCGTTGATTACTATGAAATGTTCCTAATTATTAACTTTACATACATTTAAAAATATATAAAATAGAAAATCAGTACAGTCATGTATCTTAAGCAGTAATACATGAAAAATTACAACATGAAGCTTTACTGCAGCAAAGCCATAATAAAAACTGTCATTAATAACAATAATTATATTATGTATGTGTGTGTGTAGTATTATTAGTATTATTAGTAGTATTATTATTATTATTATTATTATTATTATTGTTATTATTGTTGTTATTATTATTATATAAGATTAATAATAATAATAGTAATAATAATAACAATAATAATAATAACAATAAAAATTATTAAGTGAATACGTAATGCGAACAGTAATATTATTAATAGTTGAATAATAATAACAGTTATTAATAATAATAATATTAATAATAATAATAGTAATAATAACTAATAATAATAGATAAGATTAATAATAGTAATAATAATAATAATAATAATAATAATAATAATATAATAATAATAATAATAATAATAATAACCAAATAGGTAACGAAAGAAGAAGAACGATTTACGAATGGATGGATCCAGAAAGGATTCAATGAGCTATCGATACACTACAGAAACATGAACAACAAGAGATTTCAAACACCTTATAAACGAAGTATCTAATAGGTGTTGCGAACCTAGTAACAAATTAGTTCAGTTGTGACCAGAAGGATAAACTAAAGACTGCATGAATGGAAAGAATAATATCATGCACATTCGTTTCGTGCTTACTGGCGATTCATCAGTAGGAGCCGATATGACGCCCATTTAAACACTATATATTTTGGGGAGTAATGTGGAATAATAGGACGGTACAATCTCCTAAACCCACATAACTCAGCCAAATATATATTGATTAAAGGGCGTAATACCGGCTCCTACTGATGAGTCGTCAATAAACAAGAAACAAAAGTGCATGAGATTATCCATCGGTTCATGCTGTCTTTGGATTATCCTTCTGGACATAATTGAACTAATTTGTTACTAGGTTCGCAAGACCTAATACATACTTGCATATATATTAGTTCTGGGCAACAAACAGTATTTAACGATATCATCTAGATCGTGTATACTGTCAGGAATTAATATATCGGCTATACGGCTTACTTGCAGATTTCTACGTATTGGCTCGTAAAATGACCACGCCTTGAAACTACTGTGTCAACAGGTAATGAATGGAATACGAAAAAGCTTACCCTGCTATAAAACTGTGCCACGTAGCATATTAAACCAAGTAACTATATAGGCCTTTAACGCAAAATATAAAGGGAGAATTTGAAATACATTGACAGTCAATCGATTATACAATGAAATTTAAATAATTGAGTAAAATAATTTGTAAAAAGCACGAGATCCTTTAATAACGAAGAAAATGGAATGCAAAATTGTTTATTAATACAATTGGACGAGAGATTGCTCTTGATCAGTTCATAAGGTAACTACGCCTGAGAAATTTACAAAGGCTAAATTTACGTTGTTTGAAATTAAAATTAATATATTTCTACAAAGATAAGAAGTGACCAGAAACTTGTAAACCGTCTTTATGAACTACATTAAAATCAAACAAATAATATTTTTTTCAAAACGTCATTCCGAAATGGTCAACAATAAAAGTAATCATTAGCAATCTTTATCCAGAGCGATTAATTTTAAAATATCCTTGATTAACGACAGATAAGTCTAGTAGACTGCAAACACAGTCGCATTTATATATTAATATATACTTCAACATACTACAACCGTCAAGAAGAATTAATTTATGAGGCGATATCGTAGTCATCAGTAAGTAGTGATAAACAACTAAAAGCATAAACCATGAAGGCTGTTAAATGAGGATTGTATTTAACGATAGAAATAAAAAGTAGAAAATAAAGAGATATTCAGTATGAATCAGAGTTACGAATTATGCGTGAGTGTACCCAAATGCAATATAACAAGCATTAATTTTGCGAATCTGCTTAGTTTTAAGCTAGTGATAGTAGAATATTCTAATGCAGACACACCCTAAAATGTATACAACATGTGATTCGAATATTTCTTTGTCGGAATGACGATTAACTCACTATCATTCACCAAAAGTATAACGCTTACTTAGAAATTACATTGCTTTTTCACTTATGCGACGTGCAATCGTATTTTATAAATATAAAGAATTTAGAGAGAAATGCACAAATAATGTAAGCAACGACCAAAAGACATAAGATCATTATAAGTTTTAAAACTAACTTTAGGAGAACCAAATTATAAAACTTATGCAACCAGTACAAATGCTAACTGCGTAATTATTGAGTAAAATATGTGCTTGAAATGCGATTGCAAGAGAAAGTTAGCAAAGCTGGAAATTAAGTATTCAGTGTATCAAGAAAATCGTTATTCATGACAACATGCTCACTGTTAGTATGTATAAGGTGTTGCGAAACTAGTAACAAAATAGTTCAGCTGTGACCAGAAGGATAAAACAAAGACAGCATGAACGGAATGTATAATCTTATGCATATTCGGCTCGTGCTTACTGGCGACTCATCAGTAGGAGCCGGTATTACGCCCTTTAACCACTATATATTTGGGTGAAGAATGTGGGACAAAAGTACGGTACAATCTCCTAGACGAATGTGTAAACCTATAATAGTGAAGCTAACATCATATAATCTACGGCAATGCGACTCCAACGCTGTAAATGATACTAACACTACGGCTTTTGAGTTAGTGACCGATTCCAACATTATTATACTGAAAAGGTACATGGTACCAACACTGTGGTTTCCGAATCGGTACATGGTACGAAAATGATGGATATCAATTTATGCTACAGTTCACCGAAATTGAGAATTACAATTTCTGAACACCTGTTACTCCAGTAAATCCATACAATCTGGCCTTGATCGATATCAGTTAGGTGTTGCGAACCTAGTAACAAATTAGTTCAGTTGTGACCAGAAGAATAAACCAAAGAGAGCATGAACGGAAAGTATAATTTCATGCACATTCGTTCCCTGCTTATTGACGACCAGCATAATAGCCATAGTGTTAGCTTCCTTTACAGGCTTTGTATATATATATTATAAAGTGTGAGTTAGAGTTGAAATCGCATTGTCGTAGACTATATGGTGTTAGATGCACTATTACAGGTTTACTCATTTTCTAGGAGATTGTACCGTCCTATTATCCCACATTCTTCACCCAAATATATAGTGGTTAAAGGGCGTAATACCGGCTCCTACTGATGAGTCGCCAGTAAGCACGAAGTAATTCTGCATGAGATTATATTCTCCTTTTATGCTGTCTTTGCTTTATCTATCTGGTCACAACTGAACTAATTTGTTACTAGGTTCGCAACACATAATACATACTTGCATATATATTAGCTCTCCGCAACAAACAGTATTAACTGTTTTATATTGAATTGAATGATTTCATGCTTACCGCGAAATGTAATAACTGATATCGATCATGGCTAGAGCGTATGGATTTACTGGAGTAACAGGTGTTCAGAAATTATTGTAATTCTCAATTTCGGTGAACTGTAGCACAATTTGATATCAATGAGGTTGGTATCATGTATCAACTCGGAAACCATAGTGTGAGTACCATGTAACGTTTCGGTACTACAATGATGGTATCGGTTACCAACAGAATAGCCATAGTGTTAGTATCCTTTACAAACTCGGTATATATATGATATAGAGTGAGTTAGCGTGGAAGTCGCATTTTCGAGACTTTATATGATGTTTGCTTCACAACTATTGGTTTACACATTCGTCTAGGAGATTATACCGTCCTATTATCCCACTTTCTTCACCCAAATATATAGTGGTTAAAGGGCGTAATACAGGCTCCTACTGATCAGTCGCCAGTAATCATGAAACGAATGTGCATGAGATTATACTTTCCGTTCATGCTCTCTTTGGTTTATCCTTCTAGTCACAACTGAACTAATTTGTTACTAGGTTCTCAACACCTAATACATACTTGCATATATATTAGTTCTCCGCAACAAACAGTATTAAACTCACTGTTAAGCCTCGAAGGCATAATTTTAACAACAGCCTAACTGATTCAGATAGGACATGTTTAAACGTAGAATTTGCGCAAACAATATTTAGTTGTGCTCTATTAGAATTAATTTTATTTTGTCTACACTTAACATAATCAGCTTCACAAATCTACAAACCACAAATGACGTCATAAAAAGCATAGAGACAGTCAGTTAAATTATAAATAATAAACAAGTTCATTTATCTGAAATTTGAAATATACACCTCTTTGCCTAAAAATTCAAAAATTCAAGCATTTATTTTAGCAGACTTGTTGAATATTTCATCTTAAGCTGTTAAAGTAATAATTAAAAGATGTTTATATATATATATATATATATATATATATATGAGATGGAAAAAACCGTAATACAAGGAATAAAATTTATTAATAATTATCATGTTTACTAATATTTACAATAAATAATTTTCTTACATTAGTGATATTTAGTTTATCGAATCACAACCGTATATTTGTCATAACCAATCACACTAGCGGTGCCTGTATTGAAATTACGCATGCAGTCTACCTTTTCGGAAAGCCATGTGACGCGTCATTGCCTTCATTATTATCACCAGAGAATATATATATATATATATATATATATATATATATATATATATATATATATATTTTAACATAGGACAATAAGTCGCGGGGAATTATGAAAATTCTGTATTAAATCAGCCGAATGAACGAATGATGTCATTTGCAATTTTAGATAAAATTTATTATTTTAACACAAAATTGTCTAAAAAACTTACTCTAGCTTCCATGAGAGCATTGTCGATATCTGAAAGGTCAGATGATCTCACTTGGTTAGCGGATGCCGCTTTGTTGATAGCATTTTCATACTTCTCCGATGCACGTTGAAATGCGCTTCGTTGATCTCCATTTAATTTGGCTAACTCAGCAAGTGCCTTTGTCAAATAGCGTTCGGACTCGTCAAAACTTATAGCAAAATGCAGCGTCTCTTCCGCAAAACTACGCGCCTGTTCACATAAAGCCTAAGAAGAAGAAAACCACAAAACAAGAAGAGCACGCTTTAGAACGTCTGCAATACAAAAACAGAATAGTTTGGTTTAAAGGATGCTTTGTTTCGATCGGACATCGTTATATATTTTGTTTAATTTGGAAACATTTATACGAGAAAAGAATATTTAGCAGCCTTATAAGAATTAACTAAATGTTGTATGCACGATGCCTCAATTGAACAAGAATTTTTACTTTATTGATTTTGCCACAAATAAAAACATTTCTAAAGTGGATAGTTTATTTTGAATGAGCACTTAGTTTTTACCACATGAAGGAATATTCCGCAAGTTGAGCACTAATTAAATGATAATAGGTTTGACATTGAAAACAGATGGTTTTCTTTACTAAACAATATGAAAACGCAATAACCACATTGCGATTCTCTACATTATAAATAGAATGAAAATGAAATGTCAAAATTCCTTATAAACGTCGTTACTGTTTTTATTAAATATCCACCCAGTAACCATTGACAGACATAAAAAATTAATATACATAATTAAATTCAAATGTAGCAGGGCGACAATAAATCCAAAATGTGACATTTCAAAAGGAAGATAAGCGCCGCAATTCTGGGCCATACAAATAAATCTATTGAAGTTGTGTGTCTAAATATAACGACGTTGAGAGTCAAGAGCGGTTATATTGCCTGCATAAATGATCCCTTCTCTCAACATCAACATACATTACATCTGTGAGGCAATCAAATAAAAAATCCTCAACGTATCCGTTATGTAATCAGATGATCCGATTAACGAGATGCTTACATATCTTGAAAATGATAATAGCTTGTATGTTTTTATTTCTTCAATGTACCAGGCTGTTCAACAATGCTATGGGGATTAGCTGTGGCCAAATATAACAAATGCAACAAACTTCGCTGTGAGGGTTCAAAAATATGAAATTATTTTATTTTAAGTGGCAGACCATATTTACTATCTCCAAGTCGTTGTAACAAATCATAATGACCTCGCCCATAAAAATTCAAGTTCATTTATTGACAGTGGTATTTAGAAAAGCTAACGCCGATGCAGAAATTTTAACCACGCTTATTCAATAGACTCTGTATGCCACTATATACCTACAGATTTTAGATCATGCAAGTTACTCTCAACACGTTATATTACGATTAAAAAATCATTGATTGCGTAGTGTGTGTTCTTATGGTTTTTATTTAATGGTCGTTAACTGGCACATGCTGTGTCATAAGAGCATTGATGATATGACTGGTGCATATTTACCAAACACAAGTTTTGTAATCACTTATAAATTATGTAAAAATAAATGTGGAAATTGTTGTCATCTTTGAACTAAAATAGATATATAATGAGGATTTATGGCAATATGCCACATTTTCAGTGACGTTCAATGTATTCGAGACTACTAGAGCTGAGAGCCGCATATTTAATTTTGCTTTCCATATATATGCAATGCGGTTTGATCCTCGCTAGTCTGTTTGCCGTCGTACTCTGATGGTGATCATGGAAGGTCGAAACGCGTCAGTCCGTTGCGACTGACGATAGTTTTGTTATGATGTTAGACGACTGGTTAAATACAATGGGATTGGTGCTTACTTCAAGCTCGCAAACATAATTTAAAGCAATAGACTACAGAAATTGGAATAGAACAATTATCCTTAAATATCCTTTTGCCAATTTATCTTGATAGTTTTTTTCCCACCGAAAGATATATTCGATCTCTGTATAAGAAAAATTGACTGGTAGAATGAGATATCTTCCTTTCTGATATTTTAAACTGCACGGAATGCCTTTGCAGTTTAAAGAGTGGTGGAATGACTTGCAACCTGCAGTGTAGATAGATAATTAATGCAGTTTTCCACTGCAAGACGCTTTAAATTTAGGTTGAAGATTTAGAAATAAAAAAAGACAAAACATGAAAACCTCGGTCAGAATTCCACCTTTGTTTTAGTTATTATACCGTTTGTCAAAAAAATTTATTTAAATTTAGCAGCAATTACTGATTTTTGCATTAATCTACGTCTTCACTAATAAACATAAATGGTGTAACATCATTGAAGATACTTTGACTAGAACATTAATTGTTATAAGCTCAAAGCATTTTACATTCTTGCGTAGGCGGTTTAATAAAAAGAAAATATTTTAAATTATAAAGATGACAAAATAAATCTACTCATGGCAATAAACAAATACGAGTGGTAAAAACAGCAGACAAAATTATTTCAGTATGTACCCAGAAATTATTTTACTAACCACACATTTAAAAAATTCTAAATTTACTATATATATATATATATATATATATATATATATGAAATGATTTTGCATAATGTCTACACTAATGACTGAATCTGCGCATACATGAAGTTCTTGTCTTAACCATTATAAATGTGTGCACATTTTAGCAAACTTTGTGCAGAATTTCGTCAGCATTAATCATGTATTCTTAGAGCATCGTATATAAATTAACGTATCTTTTATCAAAAAATCCTTTACGTCTCAATTATTTATAATTAATAATACCTTGGAAATGTTATCCGAAATCTACCTGATTACTTCGTAATGTACTTTACCTGTTAGCATAGTTTGAAATAAAGTTTAATTTGGCTGAAAACTTGATGTCGTCTTCTATTCACGATATAGAATTTTCACAAAATGATTGCAGATGAAGGATCGTTGCCTCTATTTATGGCTCCATATTGAGCGATGAGACCAGCACCAAACTGGATAAATATATATATATATATATATATATATATATATATATATATATATTCTGGTTTCGAAGAGCTAATTTGTACGTCATTACGTATTAGGCATTAGGCACTAGGTATATAATAATAAGTTACTTAAACTATGAGTAGCGAGATATGGCAATGCCAATATGCCCAAACAGTGCATTTTCGTGCACAACTGGGCTTTTTGCTTACATTAGCAGACCCAAATGCAGCACATATCTAGTCAAGTAATGTAGATCAGTTTAACGAATATAAATTGAAGCAGCAATAAAGTCAACTTCCAATAAAAGTATAAAGTTGTAATGGAGTAACAGGTGTATAGAATCGTTGGTTTTCTCAATGTTTATAAAATTTAGCCAACATTAATGTGTTGGTATGCTTCGTAAAGTAGGCAACTGTCATACATAATGTGCTGGTATCAAACTTGCATGGCTAAACACTTATGTGCGGTTGAATACACTACTTCTTCGATACAAATACGATTATTCGATTGCACAGTTATACTGACCTACGCAACTTGATCAAATATACAGTTGGTTTGAGGCTTAGTGCCGGTTTCTGTTGATGAGTAACCAGCAAGCATGAAACGCAAGTGTAAGCAACATTATACCATTCGTTCGTGCTTCTTTTGACACATGCTTTTGGTCCTTTTCGAGCTTCTATGATATTAGGTGTGCATGATCTACTATACAATATTTAAATTGTTGTTTAAAATGCTAAACATAATACCATTTGAAATTTATATCCGCAGTCAGAATCTCGTATTGTTTAAGACTAATCAAAACTCTCCAAAAATGAAAATATCTGATTAGGCCTTATTGAAATATTTATTTTACAAAAGCTGATATAAAGCATTGAGCAGAGTGTATAGTTTGACAGCGGAAAGTGTGTTACATTTAATCAGCATGTTACCACAAAAGGAGGTCAGTACATTTAACGCAATTATTCTGTCAGCGAACTTGATAAAATTGATAAAGAAATGTGAATGGTCGAAATTAAAGTTTATGCACGCTAAAACTATATATTATATTTAAAATAAAGTATATTTGGTGTAACAGTAAAACGAAACTTTTAATATCTTCATATGTTTCAAACGAGTATATGCTTACTTATCCACAGACAGACGAAATCAATTAAATTAATAAACTTAATTTGTTACAGAGGAAATAGCATCATTAAGAATTTCACACAGTAATTTTGAGGTCACGTCTGCAAAATATTATCGGTTTTAGTTAAAGTAACTCAAGGTTAAATAAGCGTTTTTTTTAAGAACAAACATTCTGTATTGTAATAGTATTTTTATATATGAGAATTCCAGAAACTTCACGGTATTTGCGGAAAAAGCTCCATCTTGCCTAACAAATTAACACATTTTATAATTTACATTCGTATCGTGTTTCTGCCAGAAATTGTAGTAAGCTAATTAGTTTTACGATTGTTTAGTCATATTAAATTAGGCGTGAAAATGTTAAAAGTAAATGCGCGTAAAATTTCTATATGCAACTTACCTGGCAAAATATTCCTCATGCAAACATTATATGAAAAAGAATTTTTTTTCAACTTTGCAATACTAGCTGTTTTTAATCTTATAATAATGAACATAACAAGAGAGGAATTTATGTTAAATTACATATCGGATTTTCGCCATTTTTTCTTAAATAATAACTAATCATATTGCACATGGAGTTTAAAACGATAAGGATGGATTAATACTGTAAAATATTGTATCGACAACCATAGTGTTTGTACCCTATATAAGCTTGGTATATATCTTTAAAATATTGAGTTTCCTTGAAGACTTTATATGAAGTGAACTTCATTACTGCCTGAACAAACAATCGTATAGAAGATTGAACTATCTTGACCAAATATGTAGTTTGTTTAAGGTTTAGTATCGGCTCGTAGCGATGAGTTGTCAATAAGCACGAAACGAATGTGTACATGAGATTATATCTTTCGTTCATGCTGACTTTGGTTTATTCGTATGGTACTATTTTAACTATTTAGTTACTAGGCAGGGAACGCCTAATACACAAAGTCATAGAAAAGCTTCATTTCCTATATTACCTCGTATTTCAGACTTCTTGGATAAATTTACGGCTCGTATGTAGATAAACGTGAACTCGTCTTTGTGTTTTGATTCCTCTAGGCTACAGTACTAGAAATTTAATCATTAAGCGCTTCTATTTAAAATTACAATTTATTGTAGAATTTTATGAACCTGCGGCAATTAACTATCAGTATATACCACTAAAATAATGTTTTCATCATGATTACGTGAATGACGTATGGAACGCGCGTTCATATTAAGAATCAACATTTTCCCAAACAAAAAGCACTGTGGATTTTTAATTTAAATTAAATAAGCATTACCACCATTAGCATGGAATATACCAGGAAATAAATACTCGCAAACGTAATTTATTTCGCCACATACATATATATATAGACAATACAACTAAACAATATTTGATTGCGTGGGTGGTGGTAACAACTATTTAAATCAAGTTTGCGAGCTTGAAATAAACACCAATCCCATTGTATTTAACCAGTAGTCGAACAGCATAACAAAATTACCGCCAGTCGCAACGCACTGACGCGTTTCGATCGTCAATGATCATCATCAGAGTACGACGGAAAATTGATTAGCAAAGATCAAACCGCACTGCATATATACGGAAAGAAAAATTAGATATTCGGCTCTCATTTCTAGTAGTCCTGCATATATTGTACGTGACTGGAAATGTCGGCTGCACAATTTCTATGCAATCTTAAACATTAACTGTTTGCAGCTTGCGCCACATATGCATATATAGGCAATACAATTTAATAATAATTGATTGCGCGGGTGGTGGTAACAATTCTTTAAATGAGTACGACGGCAAACTGACTATCGAGGATCAAACCGCATTGAATATACATGGAAATCAAAGTTAGATATGCGGTTCTCACATCTAGCAGTCTCGCATACAGTGAACTTGACTGAAATGTCGGATGCACAATTTCTACCCAGTCACAATATTAACGTCTTGTAACTTTCGCCATATATATATATATATATATATATATATATATATATATATATATAATTAATTAAACAATAATTGATTGCGCGGGTGGTGGTAACAATTATTTAAATCAAGTTTGCGTGATTGTTTCGGTTGTTTTTGAGTCACTTTGTTTACCTTTACATTATTAAAAAATTTAAACTGAATTTCCGACCCTTTTGAACGTTAAGTCAACAGCTACGTTTTAATGAATGTACTTTATCTACGTTAATCTTGTCTGGTCACGGTAAACGAGATAATGGTTTATGGAAATGTGGAGTTAAAAGTCATCGTAGTGTCTTGAGTAATGGCATTCAAGACAGTGCTAGGCTTGTCAATCGTCTTATCGCAAGCCGTACTGATATTGCTCGCATTTCTGGGTTCCATTACGAGGAGATTTATAGTGTGCTAAAAGCATTCTGGAGGAATTTATTTCGAGACGCTTTGAGTTACTTAGAGATTTGTCAGACAAATAGATAGTTGCATAGAACAATTGGTTATGCAAATTTTGTATTGGTTATTGCATACTTAGTAGCAAATTAGTTCAGATAGGATCAGAAAGATACACAAAAATCAGCATGAACAAAAGATATAATCCCACGTACAGATGCGTGACGTGCTTACTGGCGACTCATCAGTAAGGGTCGGTAATAGGATAGGATAAATTTCACTAACATAGAGAATTACTACTTATGAATAATTGTCTCTTCAACAGATCTTAGTCGATATCAGTTCTCAAATTTCACGGTAATCATGACCTCATTCTATTAAATATATATATATATATATAATTTTTGCGGTGAATTAAACTAGGTGCGATTTTTTTAATTGGTATTGCGCACCTAATACCAAATTAGTTCAAATAGGACGAGAAAGATAGATCAAAGCTAACAAGAACAAAAAATACAATTTCACGCACAAAACAAATGTGTAAATGAGATTTTGCCTTTCGTTCATGCCGAATTTGGTGTATATTCCTGGTCCTATTTGAGACAAATAGATTGTTTTATATGTGTTTTATGGATAGTAAAATGAGTTTTTTAGAAACCATTTGATATATAATTCATTTATGATTTTTTTTGTTATTTGCCTTTGAATGGAATGGTCATTACAGACATATCTGTTCAAATCAGCGAATGCTGCGTCTCTTAACGCAATAGTTGAAATTATGAGTTTCTAAATGTGTTTTATGGCCAAAATTATCGCATTGAATTCTTTTTACTTTTTAAGGAGCGACTTGAATTTACGTATAAGAAAATTAGTAACTCTTCAGAATAAATCCTGTTTGAACTAGCTTAAGGTTTTCATTTATTCATTTATAGTTGGAATTTCAAAGAATTTAATTATAATATCAAAACTAGCTTTTAATAATTTTACACGTTAGAAATTCATTTATTTATTTATTCTATATGTATAATAAAGCATGCATACAAAATATACCCCATAGATAGATGAATGTTTCTAAATATGAATTAATCTAGCACAAAAAGTATGTTCAACTATATATATATATATATATATATATATATATATATATATATATATATATATATATATATATATATATATATATATATATATATATATATATCAGAAATAATCCCTTTTGTTTGTGTTTTATACAGATTACTAATATTAAGTTTGCGGACGTTATATAAACACAAATCCCATTATGTTTAATAAGTCACACAATATAGTTAGACACGTACTGCAGCGTTCAAATCTTCCATAGCCATCCTTGTAGCACGATGGAAAATTGGGTTGCGAGAATTTGACTTCAATGTACACAATACGCATGGAAAATGAGAAGGGTAGCTCTTAGCTCCCAGTAATCTTTCATACATTTCACTTGATTGGAATGGCGGGTGAACAGTTTCTCAGCAGTCGGAAACAAAAATTTTGCAGATTTTATCGCACTTATTTATGTCAATTACTAATCAATTATTGATCGTGTGATCGATGGCAACAATTCTGAAAATCAAGAATGCTAATTTAATGTAAAAAGCAACCATTTTAAACATTGGCAGTTGCACAACATAGTAATATTGCCGTCAGTCGCATGTAATGATGTGTTATGACCTTCCATGCTTATCACAATGGCATGAAATAAATACTGACTTTCGTTTATGCTATTTAGTTTATGATATATCAACGCGCAATAGTCAATAGACATAAACATGTATTATCTTTATTAATCGATTGCTCGCGCTAAGACATCAATTAGAGCATACCGTTGACCATAATTTATAGCGCTGAGTAACATAAATTATTGAAAAATGCATTGAAAACTAATTTATTTTTTGTACGTAGTTCAATTCACTGTCAGTTTGGTGTGAGGTGTCATTATTAAGAAGTAAATTTTAATATTTGTCTATTTGTACATGGTCACACATTATCGTGCAATTACTGTTGTATCCAGTAAAAGAACACCGATATCTTTGTCCGGGGTATTGTATAAATTGGCCGCTTGTAAATATTTAACCAGGTTACCAATGGGACTCTGGTGGATAACTTAAATGGCAAAAGAGTAGATAAGCAATCGTGTAGCCGCAATTTTATATTAATGATATCGATTGGGTGAACATATCGCACAATGCTCCTATGAAAAAGAGAAAATATATGGGAGTCTATTCGCAAGCAGGTACTGTTGAAGATTTTTTATAAATTTCACTCTATTTGGATAGGCCCATCTAGACCCAAGTCGTCATTTTTGTTTTCATGTATGTAATTTTATATGTATGTACTTAAGTATGCATGTATGTATGTAGGTATGTGTGAGTGCATGTTTGTATGTATCTATCTATGTATGTATGCATTTATGTATATATGTATGCAGGTATGCATTTAGTGTGTATATGTATATGTATGTGTGTTTGTATTTATGTATGTATGTACGTACGTCTGTGTTTATTAATTTATGCATTTTTGTATGCACGTATGCTTGTATTTATTCATGTGTTTTTCTATATGTTTTTATGTGTATATGTAGTATGTTTGTACATATATATATATATATATATATATATATATATATATATATATATATATGTATGCATGTTTAGTCAAATGAAATAAATTATTTTGTAAGTTATTTATTAGATATGTACATGAATTATTCGAAATGACTTCTTATGGTGTAATATTTCAATGGAATGTGGAGACTTGGAATAAACATTGGTTAGTAGTTAGCCTAATCTCCGACGCCATTTATATATATCTACATGTGCAAAACGTTTATCATCACAGTGAACCCTCTCTGATTTGCGGATCGATTTTCGCGAATTCACGATATCGCGGATTTTTTCCATTATACTACATGAGAAAATAAGAAAATATATCGCAGATTTTCAGGTAATGCCGCAAATAATCGCGATACATGAAGACCCAAAATATTTTGTTAATTCCACAGAATATTTTATTAACTATGTTAAAAAATTAATGAAAAAGAGTATTTCATAATCTACAAACAACAAAGAAAGCATAAAATAGTATAAAGCATGTAAATACTTTTTATTTGAATATGTACCTGACATGGCAAAGTAAATAATCATACGTACAACAGTTCTGTACCCGCGTACTTACTACCCTGTTGTTGACAAAACCCAAAGCGAAGCAACTCAGTGAGGAAGTGCGATGTAAGACGTTCAGTGCTGGGTTCCAATGATTGGTTTGTTAGCAGTACGTAAATGGAAAGTTTCAAAAGTGCAAATACATGTTAAATAAGTTCAGTAAATAAGGGATCCCTACTTCGCGGATTTTCAGCTATTGCATTCGGTCTTGGAACCTATCTACCGTGATAAACGAGGGTTCACTGTTTTCATTTTACTTGAAAAATGGATTAGGCGATAGAATGGCCACTTGATGGGCAGAAATGACTGCCATTTGAAAATAATACACCTAATAGTCAAATGCAAAATACACAGTTTATGTCGCACCGATGTTTAAGTAAAAAGTTATGTCAGCCGGGCCATAAAGATGTGACGAGTTTGATTAAAGAAAACACTTTTCTATCTACGAATTTTCACGCAGCTCTAAAACCAAAAATATCTTTCGATGACATTTACAAAGATTTTTCACATTTCCGACACATATATTAGAACAGTAGGTGTAACAAGGACATTCCTTCAGTAGGTGTATTGTCGGACAAATCTAATTTAATCGCTGATGGTTCCTATTGCTGGCCTTAAAAGTAACAGTTCAAATAGACTACTCCCAGTGTGACTATATAAGCAAAACCTAAAGAAAATCTCTATCCATGGAGATGTAAAATTAAGCATATTCCCATGTAGACGAGGTAGTGCGTTTCTAAAATGTTCTTAATGTTACCAAATTGCAAGAGGGACCATCTTTCCGTGTGTTAATTGTTTAAAGCGACTGACAAATAAACTGTTTTTTACTTGTCAGAGCTTCACCAGGAGGTCCAGCTTTTCAGCAAGTTTTGACTAATATTGGCGAAACTGTCACCTATAAGATGGTTTGTCTTTCATATTACGATTTATTGACACGTAAGTTCACTGCACAAAATGCAATGATTATTTTAGATATATGATAAGTTTATTATCTGGTATTCATATTCTTACAATAATAAGTTAGAATTGATATAATATGGTGGATGTACATTGAAACCATATCAGACATAACATTTAATCCATGAAAAAATTTCGGTTTGGTGGCAACAATTGCAGTTTTGAGATAGTAAAAACAATTATATATTATCCGGAATAAATTCAGCATAAGTTTTCATTATACGAGTAGGCACATAATTATGATAACGTTTTAGTGCTTTTGACTACTGCTCATATGCATTTGTAGGAGACCGTCAAACAGCAATAAGGTTATGTAAGTATTTAAGGTGGCTGAGAGCCAACATTTTTGCAGTTAAGGCTTATAAATGACGATGTTGTTTCAAAAGAGCATGCTTATCTGCCAACCCATGCTATTTGTAGATTTTAGAATAAAAGTGCCAATTTATTAGGCTTTGCAAGTAATCAAATGGATAAAAAATTTACAAATTTAATCGTGCTTATTTTAAGTATCGTTGGTCTCAAATTTTAGTACTTAATAGCACTTTAGCACTAGGCACGGAAATTGCATTAATAATTAGTATAAAAATAATTGAGGAGACAGAAAAAAGTCAGTATGAACCAAATATTTAAATCCATAGATGCACGTAATTCATGAATACAGATTTCTCATAGGTAGGAGCAAACCTTTCGCCTCAAGTCCTAAAACTTTAGAGTTAACTTGAAACTTCTGTTATTTTTGCCACAATGCTTGACCACAAAAGTCATTTCAAGCATAGTCCCCACTCCAAATTTGAGGTAGCGCATGCGTCCATGGATTAAGTTACTTTCTCAAGTTGACTTTATCATATTTTTAATTGATTTACAAACATAACTGTTATTAGGTTTATAGAAGAACAATTATTTATTGCATGGTTGAGGATAATAATTATTTTAATAAAGTTTACGGACTTGATACAAACAGCAATTTCAAGTTATTTAATTAGTCGCACAGCATAACTAACTATGAAGTAAACAAAACGTATCTAGTGTGTCGGTTCACAAACCTTTCCACGTAGAGCCGTCTATCATCAGTCAATTCAATCTTTACATAACCTAAATCGATTGAACCAATTTAGCGACTATGACCATATAGGCTACTTGAAGCATATTGACGACTACAAATTTGACGTAGCACATGCATCCATGGAATAAGTTACATTTTCAAGTTGACTTTATCCTATTTTTATGTGATTTACAAACATAACTGTTATTAGGTTTATAAATAAGCATTTATTTATTGTTTGGTTGATGATAATAATTATTTTAATAAAGTTCACGGACTTGAGACAAACAGCAATCTCATGTTATTTAACAAGCCGAACAGCATAACTAACAATGAAGTAAACAAAACGTATCTAGTGTGTCGGTTCACAAACCTTTCCAAGTAGAGCCGTATATCATCAGTAAATTCAATATTTACACAACCTAACGCGATTGAACCAAATTAGCGACTATGACCATATAGGCTACTTGAAGCATATTGCCGTCTCCAAATTTGACGTAGCACATGCGCCCATGGAATAAGTTACTTTTCAAGTTGACTTTGTCATAGTTTTAAGTGATTTACAAACATAACTGTATTAGTTTTATAAATAAACATTTATTTATTGGTTAGTTGATGATTATCATTTTAATAAAGTTTACGGACTTGAGACAAACAGCAATCTCATGTTATTTAACTAGTCGCACAGCATAACTAACAATGAAGTAAACAAAACGTATCTAGTGTGTCGGTTCACAAACCTTTCCAAGTTGAGCTACCTATCCTCAGTCAATCCAATCTTTGCATAACCTAATGCGACTGAATCTGATTAACGACTTTGATCAAATAAAAAACTATACTAAAACCAATTAATTCATTCCAAATAATAAACAGGTTAACCTAATTAACATAAATCCAAATACAAGCTTCGTTCAAAACCCACCTGAAGACCTTCAGCTGCTCTATTCTGCAAAATAGCCTCCTGTATGTTAATAGGCTTTAGTTGAATACTGTCCTTGGTGCACACAAACTCTGCGGCACTTTCACTAGAGGCTGCAAAGCGCAAAAGATCATCCATGCCAACTGTGGGCGAAAGTGTAGGCACAAGACATGTATTCAATGCGTTGGCCAACTTGCTTAACGCAGTAGAGAATGTCTCTCCTGCCTGAAGTAGCAAAAAAATTTAATAAAGTTAATAAGCATTTAAAACACTTGACGTGATCTTCCAGACATTTATTCAATTATGTTTAACTCGAATTTGGACTTTTAAAGTGATGTATCACAATGTGCATCTATTTGGGCTTATGGAATGCCGCAGAATATACGCCAAAAATAAGTACATGAAAGTGTTATACTGAATATAGGACATAATACCGTCTCCAACTGATGAGTCGCCAGTAACCATGAAACTAATATGCATGAGACTATACACTTCGTTCTAGCTGACTTTAATTTATTCTTCAGGTCATATTTGAATTTGTTTTTTTTACTTAATGCGTAATACCCAATACAAAATTGCAAACGCATTGTTTAGTTTGCTTTTTTTAATATTAAAGCATATAAAAAACACTGCTTTATAAAATTTGGGTTGGACAGATTTTCTAATCAGCCTCGTGCAAAATCCATTTCTTCATGAGCATTCTTCTGCCCCTACCGGCAGATTTTGTGCATAATTTATTAGTTTATATAGTCAAAACCTCATGCACTAAACTCTATGAAAATTATGTTAACAATATAATGGCAAATAAACCTGAAATTCTTTAAGACTTCATGCCATTTTTTCGTCTATCCTAGTTGTAAAGCAACTAGTAATGCGTGTACAAATTATAATTTAATTGTGACAAACATGATCACGTTATAGAATTGTTAACGAAAATATTTCTTTTTCAATAGAATCTATCTAGCTATCATACACTCATTCAGTACTCTACTTGACATTTATTCACTGATAGTTCGATCGACATGCTGGTCTTACTTTCAAAATCCACGCTCTTTACATCAAACACATACCAAGTTCTATTTACACTCTGGGTTCGGCAATGATCCGATTGATCCTTATCATCAAATTCGGATTCGTAGTTGCTGGGTGCTGATTCGTACCCTCATTCCGAAGGTTTACCCATTATTCATACTATCCATTGGAGACGAAGCTCGATCTAATCTTGGTTGTATGCCGTTTTAGTAACTCATTTTTATTAACATCTTCAGAAATCCAATAACACAAAGTACACTGCTCACCCGACCAGACTTTAGTAAATCTGTGACATAGGTTGCAGCTGCCTTCCTGACTTCACAGTGTGCATTTTTATTACGGCCGTAGTTTTATGCGTATCGTTATCACTGTCAGATATTGAGGTTGACTTTTATGTGGTTTTCGCTTAATAAAGCCTTTGTTATTGCATATTCCATCCATTGCATTTTGCTACATCAAACGCCCACTTAAGTTAAAACGTGGAACCATCTTCGACAAGTCAATATCCTTGATGCGCATATTTCACACAATCATAATATGATGGTTTCTGTTTACTTTGGCTTTGTCAGTCATAAACCCACTTACACAATATCTAATAAACAAACCAGTCATGAATCTCTTTTCTAAACTCTTTACATGTTAAAAAAGTATATATATTTATCCTCATCTAATCAACTCAAAATCTATTGATTTTGATTACAAGACACCGAATACGCGAACAAAGATAATAACTCCAAAAATCAAGTTTGCAAGTTTGACACTAACGTCAATTGGCGCAACCAAAGAACTATTGTGAGTCACAAATACTGGCGCATTTCGACCTTCTGTGGTTATCATCAGAACACGACATAAAAATGACCAGCGAGGAAAAAACCGCAATGTATACATGAGTAATGTAAACTTAGAAATGTGGCTCGCACCTCTAATAGTCTCGCGTACACAGTACTTGATTATAAATTTTGGCTGCGCCGTTTCTATGCATTCACAAGCATTAATAGTTTGTTGATTTCGCTACACGGCTGTATGTTATAAAATTAAATAATCATTGATCGCACAGGTGTTTGTAAAATATGTTTAAATCGTGTTTTCGCACTTGACAAAATCACCAAATCAAATTTCAGTTAACAAGTTGCACAAAAAAGCAAAATTCCGTTAGTGAAATATAAAAGCACGTTTAGACCATCATTGATAATCATCAGAGCACAACGGCAAACTGACAAACTAAGAGCAAATCGCAATGTTGTCAAGTAAAATGTATGCTTAAATACTAGAGGTGAGATTCAAATATCTAATTTTGCTTTTATTATATAAATATTGCAGTTTGATCCTCACTAGTCTGTTAGTCATTGTGCTCTGATTATTATCATGGAAGATCGAAAACCATCTGTATGTGTGAATGACGGAAGTTTTTATATATTGCTCGACTAGTTAAACAAAAATGGATCAGGGTGTATTTCAAGCTCGCAAACTGGATTCAAATAATTTTTACTAATACCCGCGCAATCTCTGATTATTTAAAAGAATATAAATTATATCCATGTAGTGATAGCTGAAGAAAACTAATATTCGTGACTGCATACAAAATGCAGAACCAAAATTTGCTGTCATGTACAATGTATGCGAGATTCCTCGATGTGAAAGCGGAATATCTCATTTTGCTTTCCTTAAATACGCATTGCAGTTTTATCCTCGCTATTAAGTTTGCCATCGTGCTCTGTTGATGATTACGAAAGTTCGAAATCATTTAGTACGTGCGCATTGCAGTATATTTGCCTTGCTGTGAGAATGGTTAAATACAACTGGATTATTGTTTGCATCATGCTTGCAAATTTCGTTTAAATTATATATTATTTTCAATACATCGATTACGTAAGTATACATAACTACTTTAGTTATATCGTGTTTTGTAAATAAATTCAATGTAAGTTAAAAGAATTATTCATTTATAGATACTTAAGGAGAAAAATGAGATAGAAACAGATATTTTATATGATTAAACTTCATTTCTTTTGCACATGGGATGTTACTCTGAATTTAAATAAACCTCGAATTCGAAATGAAAATTTGCAATCATTTTTATTATAATGAAATGCCAGACTATTGCCATTAATAAGGCTCTTACTACCTGGATTTTATCAAATTAAGCAGACCTAGCTCTCTGCATTCTTCTAAGTTCCAAATGTTCCACAACATCCGTTCTTAACCAATAATTGATGCCTATGTTGAAGACATCATACAGATATGACGCAAGTTACGAAAAGCTATGGTTGCTACTACATGGAAATGTTCCAGCTGACATATTAGTCTAGTTCAATGTGTATGACACAACCAGAGGTAACAGACGCATTTCAAATTATTAATGTTCCATATTTTCATTACCAGTTGATCCTTGTCAGCAAGTTTTCCGTCTAATCTAATTGTGAGCAAGGAAGTCGAAACGCATCAGTAGGTGTGACTAAAAGTAGTTTTTCTTCGTTGTGCAACTGGTTAATGCAGGTAGGTTTCTGTTAACCCAGGTTACTAAATTTGTTTAAAATCACAGCTTTGCCATCCTTGTAACAAATGATTGTAAAACGAAGACATAAAACGATTCCAATTAGAGTTCACAACCTCTTCAGACTATAAATCAAGACTGTCAAAGGAACTTTACTCAAAATGTTGTTATAAAATTCTTTTACCAGAGAATTATATTTAAAAATCGCGAAAGACATACGGTTCCTTTCCATACATTCATATTTCCAATATCCGTATTTTTCCATTCAATTATCGTATTTCCAGAAAAACCTTTGAATATATTTAACAACGTATATTCTGCCAACCCACTAGCGCATCTTTCATTACTTTGTTCAGAAGAAACTTGGCAGAAATTACCAAAGCTATTATATGGTTCATGATTGCATAAAATAATGCATAACTAAATTTTCTATTAATTATACTTTGAAACATAGCTACCAAAATGTTGCTTCTTTTACATAATAAGATTGACAAAATTTAGCCACCCATCTGAAGAGGAGTTTCCTCTACCTGTCTAAGGCATATGTGACGTAGAAATAATATTCCTTTTTAAAACTTAGATTAAAATTCCTGATGTAAGGATCGAAACGTTTTTTTGCTAAGTCCTTTACTTTGCGCTTGACCATACCCTTATTGATTTTAAAGACTTCTTTTATTTTATTCATGTAGTTCTGATCCGTCAAAGTACCGCATAGTTTATTGATAAATATAGACATGAAATAATTGAGAAAACTAGTATAAATAGTTACTGACAACTTGAGGATGGACTTGCAATGCTTCTAGCTGTTTATTTTTCACAAAATCAAAATATTTTGAAAATTGTTAGTGACATATTTTACAGATTCGTAGTATCACAATAAAACGATGGGTCTATAATTAACAGACTACATAAAAGATCTTTTTAGTCATCCAACTGTTCTTGTGTGTCAAATGTTTTTGTTTTCTTCTTGAGTTTTAACTTTTCTTTGTCAATTATGAAAGTTTGCTCTGATGAAAGGTTTACTGGTTTTTCCAAATAAATGCATTAAATCACTCATTTTTGTTAATAACTTCTTAATCCTAAGCTATGCTATTAACAGATATCAACTATGCGACTTACCAATTTTTTGGCCACCAACGATGTTTTAATCAAAAATCAGGTGACCGTAAATGGCTTCTTTAGCATTTCAATTTATTAATATAAATCATTATCTGTAAATTTTAAATCTAATCAATATTTTTGCATTTCTGGATTTTGCTGCTTTGAAATGAGAGCAACGATTGCAGCAGGAACTTCAACGAATGTATAATTACCAATGAGGAATTTAGTATAAACTCGGCCCGAACTATGCCGTATTACATTAAATGGGACCGTTTCTGTAAATAATTTCATATTAGTTTCTGAAACTTATGCCTTATGTACACACACCACGTGGCACAATGCATAGATTTCCAAATATCGCTCAATGCGCCATAACAAAATTTCACAACAAAAGTTTAGAAATAGGACATCAATATCAACATTCTTGTTCATTTCTAGAATCAGACTCGTCTCCTACTTGTCTGCAACCGTTTAAATATACAACCCGAATAATTTTGTTTGTTTTTTTATTAAACTGTCACCAAAAAATAATCAATTCTTACAGAAACTCCTACTTTAATTTCTTGTGATAATTCATCTCAAATCCAACATCAATCAATAAAGACGCAATGTGGTGCAACTAAATATAAAATAAATTCTAAATTTTTATGAATAAATTTTATAAATTATGAAATGTCATCTGCAATGCCTATAAAACAGTTAAACTAACCTGAAATAGCAAATATTAAGTAATATATGTGTACATTATTCTGATAAAGATGACAAATTTCGCTTTAAGCCTGTGGTATTTTAAAGTATTTTGATAAAACTTCTGGCAATATGAAGATGAAAAGCAGCATGTACCTCAATTTAATCGAAAATAGTATTAGTATTCAATTTTTGTTTTTAAACGGTAAAGCCGGTTGAAATTAATACTAAGGTTTACAATCGTGAAAACAGTATACAATGTCGTCGTCAAATGTTCGATATAAAATTAGGTAATGTAATATGTACCGCATAATTTAATAAACTAATTAACTCCAAATCATAAGATTGGGGTAAAAAATTTTAGTGCATTCGTGTGTCACATTTAGAGTAATCAAACCCATGAAATCATTGGAAAAAATCTATGTATAAACTATACTAACGAAATTCACCCTCGATGCGTAGTTGGAGATGGTGAAATATGAATTTGGAGAAGAGTCATTCTACTTCAATTATATGTACTTATACCGTATTGGTAACTTCTTTTAACGGAAATGGAACAATCGCATAAACTGTTGCTGTAGTATGGAAGCAGTTATACTAACAGCACAGCAACTATCAATAATGTTTAGAGATAAATCCTCAATGTTAACTTAATTAGTCAAATGTGCAAATACATTAAAGAACAGGACAGAACATATTCCCCCATTAATTATTATTCAATTTGGAAGCAATACCATACAAGTTTTATTGGCGAAGCCATAATTTTTAAAAAATATTAGCGAGTTTTCACAATTTTAACTAAAAAAAACAAAACTTATTTGTTTTGCACTCGTTGAATCATTCATCCATTCTATTTTATGGCGAAAATCGGATTAAACATCAGATTTTATTGAAAAAAATATGAAATTAATCTCTAGGTCCCACAATATGCTTAATCTTAAGAGTCTAAAAAAATTTTGTTTTTCATACTCTCAGCTTGATATTCTCCTGAAGATTTCATATTTAAGAGGCTGCTATTGCGTGTTCCTTACTTGCTTCCTGCTGTTGTTAATCGAAGTTAGCTGTGTACATTTCAATTAAGTAACGCATCTCTTTTCAATATTCTAACATACATATATTCACGTGAATATATATATATATATATATATATATATATATATATATATATATATAACTCAATTTAAATAATTTTCATCACAAACCGTGAGATCAATGACTGATTAATTAAATAAATTTTCAATTCAAAAACACTTTCGAAGTTAGCTTGACGTCAACTTTATTACGAGAGACTGGAGGTGACTATTTGTAACTTTAGGTCTAAATGGATACAACAAAGGCTCCATCTGCAGGCAAGGAAAACTAAAAGCTTAAGTTACTATATGATGGAAAATTGTGTGGAGTGCGCGACTATGTGGCCCAGTGGATAGTGTCACAGACTTCGAAATTGATGTTATAAAGTTCGACTCACTGCCCATGGCAAAGTTTGGACACTACTTGAAGAGATCCAAATAAGGAATACCTGATGTACTGGAGGAATTTCTCGTTCTACATTAAAAGATGCTTAGCTTATACTTGTAAATTGATATGTAATTTGACTGGTGTTTATATGAAACTCACAAACTTGGTTTGAATAATTACCACAACACGCACAATCAATTATATTTTTAATGTTCGCATTTCAGGACGATGTTTCATGTTTTGCGGATATTCTTTCATTTAAGGCAAAATGTGTACCATTAAAAAATATAAATATATATATACATATTTTATTATTTATTTGTATATATATATGTATGCATATATTGCCATTATAAACTCGCCATTGCACAATGCAGAAAAAAAATTCAACCGGTCTACCGTTTTCATCCTTATTTTGAACTCGTCAAGTACTGTCCACAATTTTCGGGAATCGAACCAGGATACATTTTCATCAGAATCTGTGGCTCTGTCCACTGTACCATCATACGCAAGTTTATGTTATATACCGAAATATGTGTTTAATTAGCTTTTAATTTAGGTTGAACTCCTTTAAAATATTGCAAAACATGAGTTTCTAACTAGCAAGTCATGATCTTTTACTATACTACAGATACCATTCCACATAAATAAGTCATATTGAATTGAATGCTGTTGGCAGAAATTTCATTATTCATACATTGTCTGTATAAATTGCACATAGCGTCAGGGAGCGAAGGCGATTCAATCATGTAGACTGGTTTCGTCCTTTAAACGAATATTGGTTGCGCGGGTGGTGATAACAAATACATTTCAATCAAGGTGGCGAACTTGATATAAACACCTCAGCTATTATGTACATAAATTTGTCAGTATAACTTAAGTATTGCAATGTCTTGAAAAGGAAATTCATCCAGTAGACCTATTTCGTCCTTATTTGGAACTTATCACATACTGCCCAGAATTTTCCGCAGTCAGGGCTCGAATTTGAGCACGTCTGCTACTAAATCTGGTGCTTTAACCACTGAGCCACCCTTCCGCATACTACACAGATTTTTCAGTTATATACTAATGACAGATTGTGGATAATTAGTTGGAACTCTATGGCTAAATGGATGCTCAGGTGCTAAGGTTCGAGCCCTGTCTGCGGCAAATTCTGGACAGTACGTGATGAGTTCTCAATAAGGACGAAAACGGTCTACTGGATGAATTGCATTTTCCACACTATACAAAACCTTGGTTTCGTCCTTATTGGGAACTCATCCTGCATTCTGGTCAGTACTTGTAGAATTCTAATAAGAAGAAAACCGGTCTACCGGATTAATTGCCTCTGTAACGTGATGCACTACCCAGGTTATACTGGCAACACATGCATAATCGAAATTCTGCCATCAATATTTAAATCATATATATATATATATATATATATATATATATATATATATATAGTATTTTAAGCAAGAATAAATTTATTATTCAACTCAACATTAATTGCGTGGATTAAATATTACATAAATCAAGTTTGCGAAGTTGAAATAAACAGTCAAACAACGAAGCAGACTACCGTCAGTCAGACGTACTGACGCATTTTGATCTTCCTTATCATCATCTGAATATGATGGCAAACTGACTGATAAGGATAAAACTGCAATGCATATATACGAAATTAAAATTTGTTATGCCACTTTCAATTCCATTATTCTAGCACAAATTGTACTGGAAATCTCGGCTGCATAATTTCTAAATAGACTAGCATTAACTTGATCGCGCAAGTGGTGAGAGCAATTCTTTAAATCAATTTTGCAATCCTGAATTAATCACCAATCTCATTGTATTTAACCAGCCAGCACATAACATAGCAAACTACTCTCAGTTAAGTGCACTGATGCGTTTCGACCTTCTATGATCGGCATCAAAATACGACGGAAAACGTACTAGCGAGGATCAACCCGCAATGCATACAATGGTAAAATAAAAGAAGAACAAGATTAAGACGTCAGATATACCCTCAACATAATTCAATGGCTACTTCTTATTAAAATAAAATCGAACAAATGCAATGGCGTTTAGTAAAAAACGTCGTGCCCTGAGATTGTTGACTTTTATTAAATTTTTAAAATGGTTAATTTACTTATAACTGCACATTCACCAAACTGTTGTCAATAAATCCACGGCGGACTATTTGTACATGCATAGCTATTACTCGCAAACATAGTAAATGTGTCGAAAAAATGTTTTTTTAAAAACCACCCAAAAGAAGAATCTGTTCCGAAATATGTGAGTAAACTTTGATATATTCAATAGATTTTTATTTAAAATATTATGGAAAAGGAAGAAATAATATCAGTAAGCAACTAAATTTGCAAAATATTGATTTTTTTCCTTCTTTCTATGGCGTCATAACTAGACTCATGAGGCAATAAAATTAGATTCATTTTAACAGAAGCATTTTTTCATTTTAGTTTGTGCTAGAACAAATAGAAAAATTAACAAAATAATTATTTGAATTTTACATATTAGTAGCGTTGTAAACTAAATTACTGCCGCTGATATGATTGTGTCTGTGTCGGTATGACTCATTTAGTTTTACCCGTGGCGCTTCAGCTCTGTTTGTGCATTTCGTATCAGGCAGGCCTATCAGAAGAGGTCAGAATAACAGTCTTAATCCTAGGCTAGTGACAGGCGAACATGAGCTCATTTACAGATCACATAATATTGTGAATTTATTGTTACATTAAATTACTGTTTAATGTTAGAGATTGGGCGTTGACATTTTTGTAATGCTTTGTGTGCCATTAAAGCTTGACGTAATATGCCGGTGGTGCGTCAGTGCTGTCTGTGTTTCTCGTACTAGTAATACCAATCAGATTAACACAGCCTATTTCGACATAATGAATTCTTTAGAACGACACGCACAAAGTGACTCTCCATTCTACCACAATTTATTTCCTAATTAAATTATTGATCAATTTTAGAGAGTGAGCGTTGCTGTTATTTTGATAGTTTGTGTGCTATTATGGTTCGACGAGCAATCCTAGTCTCGCGTTAGGGCAGTCTGTGTTTCGCGTACCAGGCACACCAATGAGTATAGGTCACACTAACACAGTCCTAAACAGACACAATTAATTCATTTGTATGACACAAACGAATGCTAAAAGCATTCAAACAAGATATTTTGGGCAGAGAAATCTATGCATTATTTGTTATAAAGAGGCACAGAAATATTTAGGCTTTTTCATGTTGGAACCTTGAATTCAAGCTAACTCTGAGTTTGGAAACTTAAAAAAATAGCGGTTTTATGGATTGGCAAATAAAAAATATTTTTGGTATTTAATTGAATCGGTGCCAATAAAAAATCGCAAAAAAAACCCAAGAAAATCGCTTAATAATATATTGGGCGGTGACGTTTCAACACAAATAATTTTAAAAAAAGCAATCAGATCGACTTAATACTAATCCTTATCAACACAAATGAGAGACGTGCTCAGCACAATGAAACTTATAGAAATTAATAAGACGGGCGCATCTCCTATACGATCACACCATTCTTTCTATAATTATTTCAATGAAACGAAATCCAGAAGTAAATTAATCGGTAAAATAAACATTTCAAATAAGGATTAATCAACACTTTTTCCATAAATGGATACACGTCGGTGTAAATACTATTTGGCAGCATTTAAGATACCTTAGACTTAAACGAAGCAAAATCAAACAAAAAATAATTAAATTCGAAATCATTGCACATAATAAGCTTAACCCTAACTTAAATGTCCATTAGAAGTGGAACTGTATTGGAATAAAAAAGCAATATCCTTACCGTAAAAGTAACGTTTGTTTCTGAAATAATCGCAAATTTTATGTGCGTATAAATTATGAACAATATGATTTCACGGTGAAAAAAACTTCGACGGTGATAGCGTTTTCGAAAATGATTGGTTGCATTGCTCGTTGTCAATGCTTATTGCACCACTATAATAACAATAAAATGCCATGATTGTAATTGCTTGACACACATATACAAAATCAGTATACCTGCAAAGGAAATACTAACCAAATGATATAAGTTAGTATATAACTGAAAATGATGTGTGGTGTGCGGTGAGTGGTGCAGTTAGATAAAAGACCAGACTCCAGAGAAAATATGCCGCAATTCAATCCACTTTCGCTGAAATATTCTGAACAATTCTTGATAACTTCCTAAAAATGATTATCTAGTTGTACGAAACCTGAATGCTTGGCCGTAGATATTGAATTTAATAATGTTAGTTTACCATTATCGTACCGGAAAATATTTTCTGTCTATATATATATATATATATGTGTGTGTGTGTGTGTGTGTGTTTGTGTGTGTCTGTGATTTAAGACCACATCTGCTTAAATCTTTTAACAATAGCATTGTACTGTGTTCGATTAGAAGCCTGAATGAAGGTATTGGAAATAAGGTACCGAAACATTGTCAGTCAACGAAGATTAGATCGTACCTCATTTCCAGTGGTTAGTACGAATGATGTGAGGGACGCTTCAGCACCCAGCCACCACGAAGCCGAAATCAATGCGCACATGGAAATTGGGATTATTCGGATATTTGCGGAACTGTTAGTACAAATCTTTCACTATTTATTTAGTAAAATAATACTAACCAAAATTATAATTCAAACTTCCTGGCGTGGAGGAACTAAAGCAATTTTAACGTCAATTTCATATAAGTAGAGCATCTGGAATATTCAAGCAAATTGAGGTTGGATATCCTACTTCACTTTATGGTTTGTATACACTGCTTACGGTAAGAAATGAATGGATTTGAAAATCAACAAATATAATTTAAAACGAATAAAATGAACGATTTTGGGCACCTGTAAATCTAGCATGATTATTTTGCTCTGGGCAGGTTTGAATTAATTTATCTACATTTGAGAACAAAAGAAAGCACCTTGAAGTCTTTTGTACACAAGAATACAATATCTTTGCTTCGATACAAATGAGACAGCATCGCCTTTATTCCCTTGTTTTCAAGGACCGCGGTAATTGGCGTTATGAATTGTATAAACAGAAAGGTAAAGACAAATTATTCTGATCAACACCGTTATTGCAGAAAACTAGGTTTTTATAAAAATCGGCAAATTCTATAATTTATACTAAAAAGCAAGTATTTTAACAAATAGTAATTATTTAAAATGTTTTAAATACCATAATAAATAAACTAACCATTCTGACACGTTGCCAACAGTCTTTCAGGTAACGATAGCGCATTTGCAATCGTAAAACTTCAGTCTCAGCCTCACTAACTGCTTGTCTAAACAGCGGTGAGTCTCGAAGACTTTCCTCAAGTGACAGTCGAATGGAGGCATCTGACGCCGTTGCGATAGAATAGGCTGGTGGAGCAGTCAACACCCCTCCAGCTCCCGTCATGATTAAGTGCAGTCGAAACAATTACATTCGAATTTCAATTATCCCGCCTACTTCTGAGTTGCCTAGCTGATATCAAATAATGACATAGAGAAAATCAAGTGCTTAATTTTTTTTTGCAAATTTCTTAATAAAACTGCATTATTTATTTACAAACTCTCTAAACATAATGTTCAGATGGAGCATATCTGATACAGAACATTGTACATATAACATGATATTAAAATATTTATAGAGCATGAATAAAGACATCTTAATATTATATCAGAAAGCATACTTAAAACGATAATAATGGGGAATTTTTAACATTTTTCATTTTAGAGACACAGAACTTCGACACATCATCGTTTTTTTAATTGATGTTTCGCCGGTTGATAAGTATCAGAAATACTCATAGTTTTACGTGGGCTTTAAGAATACACTAGGCCACTCACTCCCGATAACGAGAAAGGCACTATTAAGTAATTAAAATAAGATAGAATCTGTCAAATATCATCCACAGCAACATTTTGAAAAATTATTTAAATAAATGTTGGAATTCTGATGTATTCTATAATGTAGAATCGACTACTCATCCAGTAAACTGGTTTCGTACATATTGGGAACCATCGCGTACTATCGAGAATTTTCTACGAACAGAGCTCAAAACGGGGCACGTCTGCTTCGGAATATTTTGCTATTATTACTCAGCCACCGTGCCGAATGTTACACCCAATTTTCAGTTTTATATTATCTAAAGTTTCTTGGTTTTCCTTTCCGTAAGTTGGGGCCTATATAGCATCTCTTTAGAACTAAAGTTCCAACTAACCACCTCCAATCTGGCATTATAGAACAAATACCACGCTACCTAGAGAAGCGGTAAAGAACACAACATTTATATAATTAAGCGAACAGAGGTTGCCCGGTTAGTGATAGTAATGATTTAAATTAAATGCGATCATGAAGTAAAAACTAGTGTTATTAAATACATACTTTCTCAGTTTACTGGGGTGGTTAGTTTTACAATTAGGTCTAAAAAGATGCTATATAGGCTCCACATAATGGAAAGGCTAACCAAGAAACTTTAATTAATATATTGATGAAAAGTGTGTCTAGTGTGCGGCAGTGTGGCTCTGTGGTTAGACCAACGTATTCCAAAGCAAACCCTTATCCACGGAAAATTCTGGACAGTACGTGAAGAATTTCAAATAATGACGAAATCAGTCTACTGGATGAAGTGCCTTTTCTAAATTATACAATGCTTAATTTATACTGGTTAATGTAAATATTGGGACAGGTGCTTATATCAAGATCAAAACCTTGATTTAAATAATTATTATCACTGCCCGCGCAAATAATGTTCGTTTAATTATGTAAAACTTTGTCTCAAACTAAAATCAATACATTTTATCTGTAAATGTGAGAAAATTTTAATAGCTAATTTTATAAATACATAATAAATTTTCAAATTAATGATATTTAACTAATGTTTGCTGCAATACTGTATTGGGTGTTGCGCAACAGTAACAATATAATTAAAATTGGACTAACAAGATAGACCAATGTCAGCATAAATAAAATTTATAATCTCACGTACACATGCCTTTCGAGTTTACTGGCGATCAATCAGTTTGAGCAGACACTACGTCTTAAACCAATTATATATATAGTCTAGAAATTTAGGATAGTCTGACTGCGCAATGAAATTTGCGTTGTAGACTCAACTTTATACGAAGTCTTTGGCGACGAGAATAGAAAACAAATTCACTATATAAAGATGTAGAAAACAGGTTAAATATAATAACACGAAGAATTTGGAGATCGGATAATTTTCAACAAAGTTGAGGCAAAAGGCATTTCTGAGCACCTGAAATAGTGGATTTTGGGCGTCGCGTTGGTGCCTTATAATCAGTTTCCAGTAACCACAAAGAGTATGTTTGCATGAGATAATATATATATATATATATATATATATTCATTTTCATTTTGACGTATCCTTCTGGTTATATCTAAACTAAATTGTTCCTAGATACACAATACTCAAATCATAATTAAATACCTAAATTTTTATGACTTCGTCCATGACTCTTTGATAAATCTTTTGCCATATTTAATCATATAGGTTTTCATAATATACACGCAAAATTGCATTATTTGGCAATATAGAAGTGTTAAATAAATTGATGGATGTTGATAGGATACTAAGCCTCGTAATCATCGTATTTCTAATCATATAGACTGTTTTAAATTAAAGATA
Organism: Eudiplozoon nipponicum; assembly: GCA_029291075.1. Taxonomy (NCBI): domain Eukaryota; kingdom Metazoa; phylum Platyhelminthes; class Monogenea; order Mazocraeidea; family Diplozoidae; genus Eudiplozoon; species Eudiplozoon nipponicum. The sequence continues at coordinate 60,368 of JAQBSW010003141.1, forward strand.
AGTACTTTAAATTAAATAAAATGCAAGCATTTGATTAGTTGAGCTACAACATTCAGTTGTAGAAGCTAACAAACAATCGATATCAATATAAGGCAACATAAAGAGAAATGATTAAAATTCTTCAATAAATTTTAATTGATTCTGCAAATAGGACACAAGACAATCCTAAAGTTAGTAACCAAATTTTTATACCAGAATCTAAATTAAGTATATAGTTTGGATATGGGCAGTAAATTGTAGCATCAGAACCACATTGAAACGAATTTTTATCACCACCCACGCAATCCATAATTGTTTAATTGTGGCGAAATCTGCTAATGTTTTGTGTTCGAGATTGCGAAAATTGTTCAGCCAAACGTTTTGGTCGTGTAAATAATTAATGCGGGACTACTAGAAATGAGAGGCGGTGATCTGATTTTTCTTACTTTATATACGCGAAGCAATTGCTGCCACGGTCCGATTATGGCAATGGTCTGTCGAAATCTGGCAGTACGTGTGACTGGCGGAAGGTCTGCAATTTTCTACAGCAGCATAAATAAAATGGGATTGGTGCCTAATCCATGTACGCAAATTTTATTTAAAGAAATAGTTCAATAGTCGTAACCACTACTCTAATCTAAAATCAAGATTATTTTTATTGTTTTGGTGCTTGGTAAAATGCTCCGCGTCGAGCACTTATGCTTCAGTAAAAGCTGTTTAATATTTCAGTTATTAAAATAACGAAAGTATTCGAGAATTTCACGGGATAATTTCTTCGTATAATTGAAAGCCTTAGTCTCTCATGGAGTTCAATTCATTCATTCATTTTATTAAAAAAGAGTCATTTAGTGGGACACTAATATTTCTAAATATCATGTTCAATATTCAAGGTTCCAACTTCAATTTAGTGTTCTGTGTATATTTATAAATTATTTTTAAAATAATCAACTATTCAAATCAATGGTTGGTAATTTGCGAAATACAAACCAAATGAGAATCAAATGACATTCTTCGTATTAAAGATTGGTTACTTACATAGTTTCTTTAAACTGGTAGCCAAGCACACAATCGCAGTTTTATTCCTTTGCTTCGGAGTTGACATTTAAAATGTGTTTTTGCAGTTTCCAATGATCAAAAATCCTTCATTTTCAAACTAGTAAATTAGTTAAGCCATAGTTCAGTTCAACGTGATTGTTTAATTTAATTTATCATTTTTTGCTCACAAAAGATGTCATGAATTTCCGGGAAACGGATTCCCTCTTAAACATAATTCCAATAAATTTCGATTGCATTTATTCAGTTGGCTCGTTCATAAGCTCTGATAGAATAATCATACCAAATGACAATACTTCAGAAAAGGAGCATTTCCTTTTAGATTTGCTCATTTCTAAGCAAAAGAATTAAATTACCTCTATAAATATTTTAATGATAAGTTCGCTGCGTGGTTTTTATCCTTAATTGATTTAAGAAAAACTAATTTCACATAACCTAATTAGAGTTTGATGCCCCAAAATGAGAAACTCGTGCTTGTCATACATAAAAATAAAAATTCGTTTTTTTGCATAAAATTTCGGCGTTTACTGTTCCTCTACGCGGATCACAAAAAATAGCTGTTGCATCAGAATGAGCCTTGTGTGTACGCATATCTAACCTATGCCTAATTATATAAGCATGATTTAAGAAATCTACTGACTGCGACGCCTTCTTGTTTACATAAATCTAATATTATCAGTAATCATTTTTATAGTAGTATTTTTCAACAAGACTATTAGCATAGACCTAAACTTAAGTTCTTAAATTAGAATAATTTGAGTTGATTTTCATATTAGCAATAGTTTCTTTTACGTTCCTTCGCTAAAAATGTGATTTAGCACGTATGATTAGACCTGCAAATAATAAAAGAAGCATACGTTTTAGAGATCTATGTTCAACTATATTAATCGACAAGCCTATTTTAGCTTACAATTGTAAAGTTGTTACTTAGACTTTTAACACATTTCACTACATAAAAGGACAAGAGGCAAGAATAAAAGATTAACACGCCGACAAACGTTTTGCTAAAAATTAGTTTCTCTAAAAATTACTATTGACGTTACACGTAGATGTGTATCTCATTTGAATTGCTACCGCATGACTACAGCAAAGCGGTATTACAAATATCATCGTTGAAATTTAATTACTGTCATTTGGGTCTACAAAGAATCGAAAACATCAAGGTGTGAAGTAGTAGTGTAAAGCGTAATGAGTGTAGAACTAAAAGCCCGGTAAAAAATTGAAGATTTATTCGAAATTTGAAGCAAGATTACGCAAGCTACGCTGGCTTAAGTAAGCTAATTTGAGTTGGTGTGTCAAAACATATGCGATACTCGCGGAAGTGCCACAAACGATTGCGGAATACAGCTCTAAATGTCATATATAGTTGCAACGTTTTATTACAAATCAGTTCAAACGCGGATTTTAAATTTGTAGAAATGAAATACTGCCTAATTTGGTTTTGGTAAAAGGAATAAATATGTCGTCTCAACAGTTCGCGCACGCATGATCTTGTGCAAGTAAAGAGCAGGATATTATTTTAAGATAACTAACAGATCCTCTTTTATTTGTTATGCTCTCCAGAAATAATTTTACGTGTAAATTTTCCATCTTTAAGAGATTTCTTGCTTTATATTCATAGATATCTATCTGGATAGATTTGCATATTTAGACAATACAAAATTTTGTTGAAATGCTTATCATAAGCGAGAAAGAACATTTTTGTCTTTAATTACGCAGATTAACATAAAAAAGTAGTTCTTAACATCAAAATAACATCGTTATTAAGATTTAATTGAAGAACTAACAGATACAGAATTAGCGAACTTATGATCAATCGATAACGAATTATACCATAACCGTCTGAAGACCAGCGGGCTCAACTTAAGTTGTTGGCAACGAAAGCATGTACCCTCCCGGTAATATTGAGATAGGATTATTGTATCAAGTATAAACCAATGAACTGGGTTTTTGTGTGTAGTCAAAATTAAGTGGTGCATATTTCATAATTTAATTGGAAGACGCGTTCCAGATGCGATGGGCTAAAGTAATCTGATTATTTGTGCCTCAAAATCATATGCTTTTGGCAGATGATGCTAGCCGACATCGGGTTGCAGACAATCTATGAAGAATAAAGTTGAAATTAAACCGACAATCCTCAAAACCCAGTGCTCCATTTCCGCCTAAAAACGCTAATATGAAAAAATAGATTTTTTGCTTATCCGCCGGAGTACTATTTTCCGCATTGATTTAACTATATCAACTCTAAAGATAGATTTTATTTAAATTCCTTCCTGTCCTTATAATATTGTTAGTCAGAATCATAATTTTAAAACTTTTTTTAAAATAAAACTTTTATAACAAGGTTTTAACTGGACAATATAATTCAATAGATAAGGCTTAATATGAATTGAATGGTTATATATTCAAAGTGTTATTGAATAGATAAGAGCTAATTTTTCATAAATAGCTCTAGTCTGATCGAACCAAAATGTTTTGTTTAAGTTGAATTTTTAAAAAAGCCTAAATTGCACATTTAGTGCACAATTTTTTCCAAATGAATAAACGTAAGTTTGTTTAGATTTCACCTCATATTCAATATATGTGTATTTTTTTGGTTTCACGCTAGGCGCGAAATTAAAATCGTCTCATTACTTTGCTTGTTTACTTCTTGTATAGCATCTGACCTTTTGTTTTGTATTAGGTAGTTGCCTGTCTAAGTTTGGCATACCGTTTGTTTAAGGAAAATGTGCATGAGTATCTGGTGCAGATGCTTATTCCTATTCATTTATTTGGTATCTGCATGGCACGAGTAAGCGTGGTTGTAGAGAAACGTACAGCGTTTATTGATTTTCAAGCCTGTAGTCTTGACCTGCTTTGCGAGACATCTGTTTGTAAAATTATGCCTCGATTAATGGAATTTTTCTTACCAAATTTATAGTTATTAGTAAATTTTTTCAAATATGTACAGAAGGAATTTTCTGTGCTCACATAATGTGAATGTTGCTTCCAGTCGAAAATCAAATTGTGTTGATGGAGTTTTTTAACATTTTTCCTTGGTTTAACCATTTTCCAAACTTGATTTGTGAATAACAGAAACGGTAGTTGTGCTCATTTCGTGTGGCGTTTGGGTTATATGATCAGTAATTTTTGCTTTATACGATAGTGCTACTTCCTTTATCAAATTATTTGTCGGTTGTTGATGGATTTTGTTAAATAGATGCTGTATGTTTCGTCTGATATACGTGCTGCCGCATAAAAAACATTATTTGCAGAAAAATTGGTCTTTGAACCTTTGCTTTCAAAAACATATCTTCCTAACTCGATAATTAAAGTTGGTTACTTGGTTCTTTATTTAAGATGTTGGGACGCAGTTGTTGTAATAAAGGTATTGTCCATTGAAAGTGAATTTCAGATGTATCGATTATTCTCTCCGCTACGTTAAATGTTGAAAAATTGAAGCAGGTTATTTTACTTCTTCTCTAGTGCGAATTTGATGACCTGTTCTTTGATATTTCTAAGGTTACCAGCTTTTAGAATAAATAGCAGCAAGTTATCTACAGATTTTCAATAAAAGGCGCATTGTTTAATTATATACTCTAGCTGGGTCTGTTATAAATAATGTAGGCGTACATTGTTTAATAGCTTCATATGGCAATAACATTGAACTGACGGAAATGATCACCATTTAATAGAAACTAGGCATTTTCCATGCTGGCTCATTTTAGTTCTTTGATGTTCTTTTCATAAATTAATCAGTACGGTTATTTCAACTATGACCAGAATGATAAAACAAAGACAGCATGAACGGGAAGTATAATCTCGTGCACATTCGTTTCGTGCGTACTGGCGACTTATCAGTAGGAGCCAGGAAGCACGAAACAAAGGTGCACGTGATTATACTTTCCGTTCATGCTGTGTTTGGTCTATCCTTCCGGTCATAATTGAACTAATTTGTTACTAGGTTTGCAACACCTAATACATACTTGCATATATACTGGTTCTCCGCCATAAACAGTATCTAAATGTAATACGATTATTCGTTTTTAATTTAGTGACAGAAGATCCTCGTTGGCTTTCTTAATGGGGTGTTTGTAAACAGCGATGTTTCATCCCGTAAGACAATTGTTTCATTGTTAATGATATAGTTCATTAGCTCTTCTGCGAATTCGAAAAAAATCTTTACCAGCTAACGTGCTAACGATGATTCAAATTGCCAGCAATTTTTTACATGCAAACTAAGCAGGTATGCGCAGAGTAATGTTGGCATTGATAATGCTAAATACATTGGTGGAGATCCAAGACATGTTTGAGTCTTGTGTGATTCTGCCGGAATTGTGTCGATTAGTTATACATTATGATATTTTTCTGGGGGTTATGATATTCGTTAGAATTTGCCATCGATGCGGCAACGCAATTTCTGATCTCGAAGAATGAAGTTGAGTTTTTTAAATTTGTTTTCGCCAGAACTCAATTCAACTGCAATATCTAGTACTGTAAAAAGTCAATTTTAAAAGGATTAATTTTTTTAAATACATACTTGAATAGGAAGTGGAAAATGCAAATTTTGAGCTACGCACACATAAAAGCACAAACAACGTGTTTATGTTTAAATTATGTACGAAATTTATTAATTTTTAACTGATGATCAAAGTTCTGTATAAATATTATTTAGATTTTTGGTTTGAAAACCAAATGTAAAATCATCTGATTTGGAGTATGATTTTATAGGAAATTTTCTTCGGCTATTGTGGTATCAATCTACTCTCTGCCAGCTGTGTATTGTCTAAATTGTTCTTATATTCAGTTATTTAGTTAGCAGCTAATTCAGTCTACATAGCGCATTAAGCAGCTATTGTTTTAGCATAAATAAGCAATGCTGATCTGTATGATTTCAAGAATCTCATCCATAACATTTCTGTTTAGCAAGCGTTTTATGTATTTGAAAACATCTGTTGCTTGCTAGGCATCCAAGAAATGTAAACTATTGAATTTTAAGAATAAATATTTTAAATGTTGCAAATCTTTGAATCGTATAACGACGTATAACGTCTTTTGTATAGGTAAGGTTTAATGGCTTTTTTTATCGTGGTTTATACATTATATTTTTCCTAGCAAAATTGAATGGATCCGTTTTTCAATAAACTTCTTATCACCTCCAGTTTATTGAACTGAAATTCGTCAGAACAATTTTTTTATAGGATAAATTTCGTATCAAATTGCAATTTTGGGACATTAGGATACTGTTGAGGTAATGTCTGAACAGTCTAGTCCACGTCTGATTTCGGTTTACTTTTGTTTTTGGTCTGGCATCATCATTTCGCAATAGAAAGAGTTCAAGGTAAAGCATTGCGTTCAATTGAGTGTTATTGCGCTAGCACATAAACTGAATACGGTGTATTCCGTTATTATAATTTTTTAGCATGTCGTCTGTTTTTATACTTTGATTTATAATCACAAGTGTGTCATCAACAAAACTCCGATATGTTTGGCAGTGTTTTTAAGTAATTGGTTTTAGTTTCTATATTACCTATCGACTTTGCATCGTCGTGCGTAACATATTTACAATTAAAAATTAATCGAACAACTATTGGGCATTTATTGAGTAACCATTTTAATTGACTTTTGGATATTTAGTATGATGAGTGCAAAGTTAAGACTAGTTAACAGAATAAATCGACATGTTTATCAACAGGAGTGCTTGTAAATAGATATCTCACGTCAAACGAAATAATTTATCCCTTGAATTTGCGCGATTTTACAATTTTAACGGAATAAAAATTTTCGTGGAAACAATTCTTTGATATTTCATTTTATACAGTTTGTAGGTTTGCATCTAGTTCTCCCAATTCCTTGTGCTGCAGATTTCTGTTTGCTAACAAGATTGATCTTCACGACAGCGAATTGCTCGTTCCAACTATTTTCTGTACTTTCGGCATGCTGTACATTTTGGCCACGCGATTACCAATCCATTTTTTGAGACGGCGTGTGTCGTTATCAGATTCGTTAGAATTCCCATTGTAGGTTCTTTGTTGAATTACTTCGCACACATTTGTAATCGTACACCTTATTGAATCCTCGGTTGTTTCTGATCTACCTTTATTTACATGGCACAGTTTGATCTTTCTTCATCATATAGAATTTTGTTCACTTGATAAAATTAATATAGCTACCCAATAGAAACATACCAGATACTTCGCCTAGCTTCATAAATCACATTTCATTGCTATGTCTGAATATCTGATGTCCTTCCACAAAATACTTTTACTTACAGGTTGACTTTGAGGATAAGCTGCCCATAGAAATCCTGGATTATACCTCTCCATGCCGGGCGGTTGGCAGCCATTTCGAACATCAAACATTCCAACACCGAAATAAATAGGTGTTTTCGCGCGATAAGAGCGCTTGCCGGGGACGCCGCATGAATGGTATTTGTGACATTTCATGGAGTTTCTTGGGAATTTGGTACAAGTGGTGTCCCCTCACCACTCGGCCTTTTGATCGAGGACGCACCTCTAGCCTTTGCACATCCAAGCGCACTGCAGCATGGTTGCGGTGGCTGTGTGCTTCCACTTTATAACTTGAAACCAATCTGTCTCACTTTAAATTTCTCGTCGTAGTTCGATCTTACATGTGGAACAAAATTTTTCTTATTGTGAAATTCCTTGTGTAATACCTCCATACAGATTCCCGTTGCGATTTTATTTCTACCTATGTCGTCTGATTCCTATTGTTTGACAATAAACACAACTTTTGATCCAAGTTTTAAGGCTTCTTTGTGGTATACTGAATGAGTCAAACTCACAAATGTACCCGAGTTCACCGGAAATGCGTTTGCGATTTGAAAAATAATCACTGTGATGTGTAAATTTCTGTTGTAATAATTGCATGCTTCAATAAACGAATTATTTATCAATTCGAATTGAATAATAATGACTAAACTAAAAATTTTACAGTTCCTTAATTGACGCAGGAGGCCATTGCAACGAGGAAGATTTATTCTCCTAATTTCACTTAAATCAAGACATGAAAATGCCTGGGAAAGATCAATATTGTACTATCGTATAACGAAAACGGCCGATTTTCACGAATATTTCACAATTTTTTGCCGTTCAGCTTCAACACATGCAATTGATAAAAGGTTAAAACAATTGACAAAGAATGCAATTGAACCCTGGACCGGCTACTTGAAAAGGTTGATAAACAGATTTCAAAGTCGGAACCTGAAGACCGTATACCTTATCGATGTGAGATTTTGCATTCAAGGTCGCCATTAATCAACTGATTATGAATATCATCAAAAAAGAACATAGTAAATTCTTAATATATTTATTTGATAATGAGTAAGATTCCTGCATATTTTCAAAGAGCCCTGACATGATTTTTTCAAATGTCATTCTATCAGACAAACAACCAGACGTTTTATCGCTTCGACAATAATTCTGTATATTGCCAAACCATAATGGACAAACGGCGGAGATATAATTAAGGCCCGCTATCAACAGTCCATATTACGATGATAAATCAGAAAGGTTAATTTTACCTTCTTCTAAACTACGCGTTTCCTAGCATTTTAAAAAGATACACAAACTATTTACCGTTTTATGAGGTAACAATATTAGATATGTGGCTCTCAAATCTAGTGGTCTTGCATACATTGTATGTGACTGGAAATGTCGGCTGCATAATTTCTATGCAGTCACGAACATTAGCTAAATACTGTTTTTTGCGGAGAACCAATATATATGCAAGTATGTATTAGGTGTTGCAAACCTAGAAACAAATAAAATCAGTTGTGATCAGAAAGATAAACCAAATTCAGCATGAACAGAAATTATAATCTCATGCACATTCGTTTCGTGCTTACTGGCGACTCATCAGTAGGAGCCGGTATTACGCCCTTTAACCACTATATATTTGGGTGAAGAATGTAGGATAATAGGACGGTAAAATCTCCTAGACGAATGTGTAAACCTGCAATAGTGAAGCTAACATCATATAAAGTCTACGACAATGCGATTTCAACGCTAACTCACACTATACGTAATATATATACCGAGTCTGTAAAGGATACTAACACTATGGCTATTGTGTTAGTAACCGATTCCAACATTATTGTACCGAAAAGGTACATGGTACAAACACTATGGTTACCGAGTCGGTACATGATACCAACCTGATGGATATCAATTTATGCTATAGTTCACCGAAATTGAGAATTACAATTTCTGAAAACCTGTTACTCCAGTAAATCCATACACACTGGCCTTGATCGATATCAGTTATCACATTTCGCGGTAAGCATGACATCATTCAATTCATTATATTACAGTTAAATACTGTTTGTTGCGAAGAACTAATATATATGCGAGTATGTATTAGGTGTTGTGAACCTAGTAACAAATTAGTTAAATTGTGACCAGAAGGATAAACCAAAGGCAGCATGAACGGAAAGTATAATCTCATGCACTTTCGTTTCGCGCTTACTGGCGACTCATCAGTAGGAGCCGGTATTACGCCCTTTAACCACTATATATTTGGGTGAGGAATGTGAGATAATAAGACGGCAAAATCCCGTAGAAGAATGTGAAAACTTGCATTAGTGAAGCTAACATCATATAAAATCTCGAAAATGCGACTTTCACGCTAACGCACTCTATAATATATATATATATATATATATATATATATATATATATATATATATATAAATCGAGTTTGTATATGACACTAACAAGGCCAGAGTGTATGGATTTACTGGAATAACAGGTGCTCAGAAATATTTGTATTTCTCAGATTCGGTGAACTGTAGCATAAAATGATATCCATCATGTTGGTATCATGTACCGACTCGGAAACAATGGCGTTAGGACCATGTATTTTTTCTGTACAATAATGTTGGTATCAGTTACTAACACAATAGCCATAGAGTTAGTATCATTTACAGACTCGGTATATATGTTATATAGAGTGAGTTAGCGTTGAAGTTGCATTGTCGAGACTTTATATAATGTTAACTTAAATACAGCAGGTTTGCACATTCGTCTAGGAGATTGTATCGTCCTATTATCCTATATTCCTCACCCAAATATATAGTGGTTAAAGGGCGTAATAGCGGCTCTTACTGATGAGTCGCCAGTAAGCACGAAACGAATGTGCATGAGGTTATATTTTCCGTTCGTGCTGTCTTTGGTTTATCCTTCTGGTCGAACACTAGTTGTTTGTAACTTTCGCCACACAAATATATATAGACAATACAATTACACAATAATTGATTGCACGGGTGGTGGTAACAACTATTGAAATCAAGATTGCCATCCTGAAGTAAACACCAATCCCATTTTATTTAACCAGACGTCGAACAACATAACAAAACTACCGCCAGTCGCAACAGACTGACGCGTTTCGACCTTCCTTGACCATCATCAGAGTACGACGGCAAACTGACTAGCGAGGATCAAACCGCATTGAATATATATGGAAATCAAATTTAGATATGCGGCTCTCATTTCTAGCAGTCTCGCATAAATTGAACTTGACTGGAAATGTCGGCTGCACAATTTCTATGCAGTCACGAACATTAACTGTTTGCAGCTTTCGCCACATATACATATATAGACAATACAATTTAACAATAATTGATTGCGCGGGTGGTTGTAACAATGCTTTAAATCAAGTTTGCGAGCTTGAAGTAAACACCGACCCCATTGTATTTAACCAGTCTTCGAACAACATAACAAAACTACCGCCAGCCGCAACGCACTGACGCGTTTCGACCTTTCATGATCATCATTAGTGTACGACGGCAAACTGACTATCGAGGATCAAACCGCATTGAATATATATGGAAATCAAATTTAGATTTGCGGCTCTCACCTCTATTAGTCTTGCATACATTGTACGTAAATGGAAATATCGGCTGCACAATTTCTATGCAGTCACGAACATTAGCTGTTTTTACCTATCGACACACACACACAAGCAACGAGGTGAAATGATCAACTATACTGGGAAAAATAGCACTTGTATATGTAACAGTGAACAATGCGCACAAATAGTTAATTCTCAAGCTATCAAAACAATAATGACAAGATCTCAGACATCACTTCGCAATACTGCGAGAATGACCTTTACATGCAAACACGCATACACACAAACACAAACGCATACACACTCACCAACTAGTCAAAACAAGAAACAGCAGTAAAACGAGTCAGATTTGTTACCACTAGCATAATCAAATGAAAACCCAAAATGTATAAATATGTATGATTGTATAAGAGATGATTAGTATTCACGAAATAAATGGCCTTTATCCACTTTGTTATTTGTGTTTTCCTAATTATAAGAATATATATATATATATATATATATATATATATATATATATATATATATAATAATTGATTGCGGGTGGTGGTAAAAATTCATTAAATCAAGTTTGCGAGTTTGAAGCAAACACCAATCTCATTGTATTGTAATAACAATAATACTACCAGTGCCAACGCACTTGTTCGACGACTGGTTAAATACAATGGTATTGGTGTTTATATCAACCTCGCAAACTTGATTTAAAGAAAGGTTGCAACCACCCGCGCAATCAATTATTGTTTAGTTTTATTGTCTAAATGTGTGTGTAGCGAAAGCTAATGTTCGTGACTGCATCGAAATTTTGCAGCGGACCTTTCCAATCACGTGCAGTTTATGTAAGTATAATAGAGGTGAGAGCCACATATGTAATTTTAATTTCCATATATATTCATTGTGGCTTGATCCTCGCTAGCCAGTTTGCCGTTATACTCTGATGATGATCATAGAAGTTCGAAACGCGTTAGTGCGTTGCCACTGGCGGTAGTTTCGTTATGTTGTTCGACGACTGGTGAAATACAATGGGATTGATATTTACTTCAAGCTCGCAAACTTAATTTAAAGAATTGTTACCACCAACCGCGCAATCAATTATTGTTTAATTGTAATGTTTATATATATATATATATATATATGTGTGTGTGTGTTTGTGTGTGTGTGGTGTGTGGCGAAAGCTACAAACAGCTAATGTTCGTGCCTGGGTAGAAATTTTGCAGCCGACATTTCCAGTTACGTATAATGTATGCAAAACTTTTAGTGGTGAGAGCCGCATATGTAATTTTGATTTCCATATAGATGCAGTTTGCCGTCGTACTCCGATGATGATCATGGCAGTAGTTTTGTTATGTTGTTCGACGACTGGTTAAATACAATGAGATTGTTGTTTACTTCAAGCTCGCAAACTTGATTTAAAGAATTGTTACCACCATTCGTGTCATCAATTATTGTTTAATTGGTAAAGGATACTTTGGCCACTGGCATCAGGGCAGATAGTGTTCAACAGCCTTGGTTTTCAGACTATCTAAGTAGAGAAAGACTGAATAAAAATCATCCCCATTAGAAATCGGTGACCTTGTGTACTATTACAGCCACATATAACCATGAACAATATATGCTATAACGAATCAATACGGTTTACCTGATTTTCGGATTGCGTACCGAAATATTTGAATCCACTGTCATCATGATTTTTGCAAATATTTCGGTCTTATCCGGTCTTATCCCAGTTTCTGCCTCGTTTATAACTCAATTCTCTTCTAAATTTAACAATATCGTATTGCCAAATATCAAATATAGTTCAAATAAATTACCGTTCTTTAAACTAAGGCTAGATTTCACCATCAGCGCATTTAATGTGCGAAAACTGAAACAAACTGGACAATGAAATGCTGCTGCACGTACATTGGAAAAAATAGAAATATGAAACCAGAATATAGGATTCTAAAAGCAAAACAACACTGGGGCAACTTCATTATCTTCGCGTTATTGGCTTCGAAACACTGTTTCCACAGATTTTTCTCAAGCCGGAAAACGGAGCGCCGGTATTTTCTTTGGCTCACGATCTGAAGCTTATTCAGTTGAATAGCTGCATGCAAGCAGCCGACTTTGTGCGGCATGCTTAAATCTATCTACTAAAATCAACACCAGAAACCTTAATTAAATTTTCGTTTTCGTCGTATCGAACTATGCTCCCACCGACTGCAGCACAGACGACAGCAATTACGCTTTTTACTCCGATATCAGCTTTTTACTAAGTTAAACAAAATGTTTAGACATATTGTTAGTTATCGGTGACATGAATGCTCAAGTTAGGCGCCTAAGTAACACAGCATTTCATTTATATGGAAGATAGATTTCAAGCTCGAACCGCAACAATAATGGTGAATGACTGCTGGTTATCCGCGCGGCGCATAGATTAAGCTTAAGTGGCACAAACTTCTGACAAAGTATAAAGCGTTGCGCTACATGGCATCCTCCAGCCCCGGGCAATGTTGGACCCAGTTAGATCATGTGCCAGTTTGTTATAGATGACGTGATTGCATCCAGGATTTACGTTCTTTTGGGAACTCTCACGTTCACTAAGACTATGCCCTTATCCGTTGTAGATTTGTACTCAACTTTTCAAGAAAAATAAATAAGAATGAGTCTCAAATAGACGTAAGCAAACTCGAACAACCGTCCCACCGTCAAAATATGTAGGTATTCTAAAAGCAAAGCTAACTGGACTCGATAGCGATAATTCAAACGTTCTTTGAATGAGGATAAGCTCAACTACACACAATGCAGGTACTACTGTATGTGGCATTGTAGGTCCGGGTAAAAATATTCATTGAGCAATCTCGAAACTAGACGCCAAATTCCAGCTATCTCGGCTTATAATAATACGCGTAGAGTTGTAGGACGCCAGCTTAAGCGCAGTCTATATGTCAATTTCGAATCATTCTGGAACAGAAAGGCCGAAGATGTGGAACAAGAGTTTGAATTTGGTAATTGTTTGGGTTTTTACAAATATTCTGCGAAACAGGTCTCAGAATGTTAAAAGTTAGCTGGACTATAAATGATGTTAAAAAACATCTAATAACCGATAAAACAAGTTTTCTTGAAAGATTGGCTGAAAACTTTAAAATATATTTTCTTGAGTAACCGCGTCAGTCTCTATTCCCGGAAGTATACATGTATTTATGAGTACGATTCTTCATACTAAATGATTAAGAATATATTAGGGAGAGTAACGATGAGCATTATATCAATTTATTTAAAATAATCTGATTCTCATAAGTTTAAGTGACAGGAGACGCCTTAACAAAATATCAACGTGGAAAGTGTTGAACTCTTTTTAATTATTGTTGGAACATATAATAAGATGTGGAAAAATATCATATTAAGATTTATTAAAATTATACGTTTAATAATGATTTAAAGACTAACAGTTAAAAAGACTAAAGATCATTAAGCTTGACGCCAAAGCCTTTACAAGGTCTTCTGCAAAAGCCAACTGATAAGTTTTTGATTACTTTTTTTCCGATTTTGAAAAAGGCTTGTAAACTATAGAATGGAAAATAGAAAACACAACGCCAAAGATAAGGACAAGCACTATCCAATTATTTGAAGCAAGATTTCGGGCATGAATAAAATACCAATCTTAGTATTTAACCATTCACATAACATAGAAATACCCTAATCAGTTACACGCCTGGATGAATTTAAACCTTCCTTCGTGATCCTTAGAACATGACGAAGTCCATTCAACGAGGATCATGCGTTATTTAATCGCTGTCAGATTTTCTATTGTGTGACCGATCAAAATTTTGTTATTGTTCATTTCAAATCTAAAAAATATATATTTACATTATATATATCCTCACCTGCACGTATGTGTTTTATTTTTCATAAATCTAGTTAGTTCAACCAATTTAAATCATACTGGAATACGAAAATAAACTGAGAATAAATAATCATTTTCAATTTAGATTAAGCGGGTATCGCGTTGAATAAGAAGAAATTTAAAAAAATATGTGTAATTTAATCAATCACATTTTTATTAATATGAATGCGTGATCAACTTTATATGGATATATTAAAAACTTATCATGGGTGAAATTACGGCTTTATTAGAAAAAACGGAAAAATAAGAATTATTATTCCCCTAATAACGGAACAACCTCAAATTTAGAATGAATAATTAAACTTAAACGTAAAAATACAAAACTTTATGTGAAAATTGGGCGCGAAATACTTTAACAAAGTTGACGTCAGAGGCAATTCAAAATTATTTTCCAATAAACAGTTCACATATGTGTATTTAGAAAAACCTGATTTCCTGAGTAATAACAATATGGTGCAAAGCTTGCGTACTTTATTTGAATACTAATCTTTAACTGCGCCATCAAGTATTTCTTAAATTAATACCATGTTAGATTAACGAAGACCGCATAAATGGTATGAACGTAATGAGCTAGAAATTGTGTAAACGCAATTCCACTCAGTTGCCGTGTACGTCAGAATACCGGAAAGAACGTCCAGATTTCAGCTTTTTAAAGCTATATAATCCCTATGGTCTGATAACTATTAATCAATTTCTCGTTGTGCTCTGGTCATGACGGAGTAAATTTGAAACGCATCAGTGTGCGTAATTGACGGTAGTTTGTTCGACGTTGTGCGCCAGTTTAAAAAGATAAGTTTATTGCTAAAATATGTTTATGTTGGCACTAGTAAAGAGCGACCTGTGGCAGCCCACATGAAGCTAGCAGTATTTTTATATGGTAGTGGAACTTTGGTTTTAAAGTGTTAAAATATTGCTGTAATGCGTAATGCGATTTGGTTTATCAAGGTACAGTTTTAAATAGGTACGCCAGTTTAATGTGAGAGCAGGTCAACTAAAATGAAACTGAACCCAAGCTTTGTGTAAATCTTACTAATTGGTAGCAAAAACTGTAAGTTTATTTTCTTAAATATATTGACGAAGAGTGATGACGGTTCAGTTTTTTTAAATACTGCCCTTGAATTAAATATATTTCTAACATTCACCAAAATATTCTTCAAAATCAAGTCTGCGAATTTCAAAAAGCACCAACTCCATTGTATTTAACAAGTCGAAAAATATTGTAAAACTACCGCGGAATCAATGATTATTTAATTAACCAAAATAGTTTTTTTCCAATATTTTTAAAATTATATTTCGAGCAACATATCCGGCTGTCTTTGACAACGTACACGTTCCTCATTTTAACACAACAAATAATCACCACCAATTTGTGATAGTTTAAGACAATCAACCTCAACAGATAAAATTTCAAACGAAAGATACAAATATTTTCAACAATTGTTTTTTTTAAATTTATTTTTCTATTCGTAATTATAAATTAACTAATAAGATGCACAAGACAAATAGAAAAGACGAGATTTACTCACTAAACCATCGGTGCGGAATTGTTGCTAATGTGTGCCGTCTGCAAATTCACTCGGGAAATACAAATTAATTATAACAGTTAGTTACTGTTTTTTGCAAAACACTAATATATATATATATATATATATATATATAATTGTGTGTTAGGTGTTGCGCACCTAAAAGATTTGTTCAAATATGACCAGAAGGATAAACCAAAGACAGCGTGGACGGAAGGTAAAATCTCATGTGCACATTCGTTTCGTGCTTACTGGAGACGGTATTACGCTCTATACGCACTATGTATGTGGGTTAGGAATTTGGGAAAATTGGACGACTCAATGAATTTAATTATAAGTCCAACGAATGGAAGGTGGTATATTTTGTACATCTTAATTATTCGAATGTTTCAAAAATTGAGCTAGTTTAGCCATTCCTTTTAAGCCTTTAAAAATGAATGAATTGAAGATTTAATTCGTTAGAAGCAATAAAAACTTAGGTAGAATTGCGGTGAATCTAAGAATTTAACTTTATTAATGATTCCAGTATCCACGTAGATATTACTTAAAATTAATCTTGCTTAATCTGAAATATAGCATACGATTGTTTAGATTTATTAAGCTTAGTGAAAGTGAAAAAATGTTTTGCGCGTATTTATAATAGTCTGGTATAATCAGATGACTTCACGGGATACGATTTTCTTAGTTTTATATGCACCCAACTTTAAGTTCATTAAGGCAACAAATTACCTTTATTTGAAAGTAAGTAGCTGACATATTTAATCGTTTGCTTATTTATTTAAATTAGTTTTCCCTAATAATTATATTACTTATCACTTAAATGATAAAATATTCTAGTTAAAAGCAATAAATGTGACATCTTCATCAGTAAATGTGAAAACTTTGTTCAAAATAAACAGTATATGAAACAGCAATAGTCTAGGATAATTAAATAGAAGAAACATAAATAATCACTATTTCTAACGAGGTTTGGATAGCTCTTCGGCGATGCTAGTGCACGAAAAATGTGTTGTTGACACAGTTCCAGCCAATGCCACCTTATATAAATAATCTACAAATAAAAAGGCATACTTGCAAAAATCATTAATTAAAATCGAAAAGCGTGGTGTTGTTTAATCGTGTTTTTTGCATTACAAGATAAGTTTAGTTATAGGTGTACTTGAAACCACAGTTTAAGTATACTTGCACTAAGTCGGTATTTGTTATGAAAAACATGAGTGCATCAATATATTGCGTCAATTTGAGAATCATTAATTGCGTGGGTGGTGATAACGATTATTTGTATAAACAACAATCTAATTATACATACACTTTTTAGTACAAAATAAACATTGGATAAGGTATTGAGCGAAATTCATCCAGTTGACTTGTGCCGTCCTTATTGGGAACTATTTCAGGTACTGCCATAATTATTGCCTTTGACGGGGCTCGAACCCGGACACATCTGCTTGGGAGTATGTGACTCTGAAAATTGCGCAACCCTACCGCACATTACACACAATTTTGAGTTATGTACTAACTTACACTTTTGATAGGCCTTGCCTTCTGGTGGAGCCCATGTGGCATCTCTTAGGACTAAAAGTTCTAACCAGCTACTCACAATCTGTGATTATTGAAGAGAAACCATGCCACCTGGGGAAATTTCATCGAATTGAAGTTTAATATAATTAATCAATCATTGAAGGCGCGGGTGGGGTTAACAATGATTTAACTCAAGGTTACGAGCTTGGTATAAACACCAATCCAATTATATATTCATTTGTCAGTATAAACTGAGCTTCGTGCAAAATGGTATGGAAATGCATCCATTAGACCGGTTTTGTCCTTATTATTCCTTATACATCCTATGGCATTTGCCTAATTGTATATAATGTTAGATGCATATATTAGTGGAAGTTTGTCTTTCACATCGGGCTGAAGAAACTTATATGTTCGATCTAACGAAAACTATATCAGCGGTAAAATATAATAATGCCAATGCGGAACACAGTCTTTCTATTATTCGTTTTATTGCCAATTCACATTTATGCACAAGTGGAACATAAGCTAGTTACTTTTGACCAGTATGAAAAGATTTAACTATATCATTATGTTTATAGTTATCTATAAAATGTGATGAGTAAGCGTGAATAATAAAAATTGCGAAATTTACCCAAATAAGTCCACAATTTGTCAAGCAAAAAAATACTCAAAGTGCTATGACACAATGTTCCAACTAAAAGTTTTACTCAAGGCGCAGTAATTGTTCAAATTTAAATAATGCGCCTTCCGTGTTCTATCTTAGAAGTCGGATTTATAAAATTCGCCATCAGCTCTACATTTCCAACAACAAATAAAGCAATGACGGTGTATTCAAATGTGTTTTCAAATGGGAAGCGTATACTCTGATGCTATTTATTGAATTCTTTAAGCAGTTTTTGAGCATTAATACACCATTCGCAATTCCAAAATGATCATAAAAATACAAAGCAGAAACCATCCATATGTAATCTCTGACCGTATAGTTGGCCATTGAAAATGAACTGAATAACAGAACAACTTAGATTATTTAAACTCTACAACTCTGATTCACACATTTTGAAATTAGGCAAATTTAAGCAGACATTCTCATAAAGAGACGCATTAGTTTCCTTAAAATGTACATAATTGGAAAACGACTCATCATAAAATAAACAGAACCAAAGTGTTTTAAAATACCATTTTTCACCATTTTCAACAACCTCAAAATAATCTTTGAAGCCGTATTTAAATGGGTGAATTATTTTTTATTACTTCTGCTAGCAAACTTTTTTCGATTATGAAAGGCAAAATGCCATTGTAATCCGCATTCACGGATATCTACTATTGGAATTGTCTCTGTGGGCAATCTTATTTAAATAAGTGCTTAAGAAGATTTATTTTACGCTTTTCAGAACAAATACTGATATGGAGGGTGCAAATTTAGAAGAGTATTGCACGTTCAATAAGAGACACACCACTATTTCTCATCCAATTTTAATTAAGGTAAAGTGTATGAACATGCTTCTCAATTTCTAAGCCAGCGATTTAAATAGGCGTTATCAAGAATTCTAAAAACAAAATAAATTTTTCGTGAGACTAGCATTAAATTGGGGCTTTCGAATTCCCACGCAAAACGGAGTTTAGTTGTTTTTTCTATTTGTAAATTCTTAACCAATATTTGTTGTGTACTATTCTTTGTTTGGCTGGTTTTTTTCTATTACGACCAAAACATTCATTCTTTTATTTATTAGCCATTGTTCAGTGTGTCCTAAAATCTGTCTAATCACATTTTGGTTGAATGCATGTTCTTTAAATGAAGTGTGCGAGCTTGAAGTAAACACCAATCTCATTGTATTTAACCAGTCGTTGGGCAACATAGTAAAACAACCGCCAGTCGCAATCAATTATTGTTAAATTGAATTGATGTTAGTCTATTTAGCGAATGCCCGAGAAAATTTGTGGTTCATGTCGCTAAAGATAGCTTTTTTTTATTTAAGATTCAAATTAAAGTTTGACGATTAATTTAAAATAATACTTCGTGAAAGTTGCGCAAAAAAAGTAATTAATAAAAAATGCTTTAATTTTCTTTTACATGAAATCTTTCAAGTTATAAAAAAGCTATTAAAAACAAGTTCCTGACTGACCAGAATGTGGCGTCCCTCAAATGATGTGTTAGATTATTGTATGTTTGGTTGTTATTTTATTCCAATAATTGTAGGGACAATTAAATACAAAATCATCACTTAAAATGTGCAATGAAATAACCGTAGAATTTTGACCGGTTACTCTCGTAGCTGAGGATCAACATAGCCTGAAAGAATGACAATTGAACTAATGTTCTTTCAGATCTTCAAAATTATTTCGAACCATGAGTCGAACGATGCTACTTGGGTAATAACCATAGCAGTGGTAAAATGAAGAAGTGTACCGCTAGTCGCACGCACTGACGCGTTTCGACCTTCCCTGATCATCATCAGAGTACAACGGAAAACTGGCTAGCGAGGATCAAACCGAATTGCATATATATGAAATTGCAAAATTTGACATGCGGCTCTCACCTCCAGTAGTCGCGCATACATTGTACTCGACTGGAAATATGGGCTGCACGATTTCAATGCAGTCACGAACATTATTCAGCTTTAAATGAAATATCAAAATATTTTTAGGATATCAGTTAAACATCAAAAGATGAATGAAATATTTTACCATTATTGTGCTGCATAAATTTTTAATTTAAGCTAAAGTTTATGTATAATAAATTTTAAAAATGTCGATTTCATACATTAATCTGATCTATATCTTAATTTTCTAAGAAATTTTCTTAACAGCTTTTTTACTACACTACCATATGTATGAAAGGCATTATGTTATGTATTGTACGAATGGAAAGGTAATTTTCGGATGTAACTTACTGAGCATGTAATAAATGATTTCCGCTTCATGTGAATGATCTTACTGAATTTTGCATTTCTAGCTTATCAACTTCAAATTTGTATCCGACTCTTTTTTAGACTTACTTCTTAATATTTATTTTTTATGCTTTATTTTTATATTAACTTACTACCGATTTGCCGTTGTTATTCACACTTTAATGAAGTTTACATCAATTTTTTGAAGGTTATTTCGCTTTTTTACATAGTTAGTCGAACTGTCTTTGTTTCTGGTCGAAATTCTGTCTTGATTTAAAAATGAAACACGTTGAACACTTCAACATAATCACATAAATTTCGATATTTAATTTTGTGAAAACACTTGTTTATTTTAGCAATGACAGGTGCAATGACCATTCGCATATGCTCTTAATTCAAATTTTGGTTATACTTTCCGATTTGGAAATAATTTTAAATGTTCTTTGCTCAAGTTTTGCACTAGCATTTCTCTAATTTTACATCAATTAACACTTATTACTGCTCAGCTACATATATTTTCTACTATTACTGTATTTAACATAGAAAACCCCATAGTCTTCTTTATTTTTCTGCTTTTATTTCGGAAAAGCCTTTTACTAATTTAAAATTCAGTACAGTATTCATAACACGTATCATTTGTATTTCGTTAAGTTGTGTGTAAATTTTAATATTAAAATAAATTTAATTTATTTTTCTCTGACGTCACAAATGATCCACTCATTAGTGTGTTCTGTTAAATCATATTGCTCGAATTTGAAACCCAAGACTTTGTCTGTACATTTACACGATAAAATTACGCTCCCCTGCTGATTCTTTCTAAATAACAAAACTCACAGTTGGAGCTTTAAAGTTTTCACAGTCCATTGCGTCCAAATTTTTATTTTAATTCATTTCTAAATATTCTATACACACACATAATCTATCATGAACCGTGAAATATTAGCTATATGCATATTAGATATATATAAATTCAGCTAGTTTCTTGAATTAGGTATTATTTTTAAATGTATGCGATACAATCAATCTTTGTTACCGACTTAATATTTTTTAATCAAATATTTTATCCCAATCTGAAATATTCAATTACATTCCCTTTCCTCTCTCAGTTGTTCAGGCGAGTTCGAATTACTGATATTAACACTATGAAGTTATTTTTAAAGAAAAAATTCATCGAGAATAATCACGTCGCTATAGATTACGAATTTAATTCCATATATAGAAGACTGATCTGATTAAAATACGCAACATGAGCATTAGCAAGACATAAGAATAGCTTCAATAATTAATTGAGGAATTGCAAAGTACTATAGATAAGAATTATAATGTTATTCATCTACCCGCACTTTTTTCTTGTTTGAAGTAATATTATGTTAACTCAATCTCCGCTTTTGCAACTCATTTGCTATGAGTATTTGCCTGTATGCGTGTAAAGGCCATTCTTATATGATTAAAAAGAGACGTTTGAGATCTTGTTAATCTAGTACTCGTGAATTGAGTCTCGACCAGACATGCGCTTTGTTAGCTATCGCGTTTACAGATTTTTTTCGTATCGCATTGTTTATAAGTTTTGTTCTGCTCCCCTGGTAACAACTCAAGGTGTGCAGATTGCAGTGTTGATCGATCATGTTTTGTACACTTTTTGCTACCGCTGATGATGGTAGTGTTGCAGTTTGCATAGCTTTTTTAGTTCAGTTTTTTGTCAATCCGATGGAATATTTGTTGATACTGGTCCTGGATACAAGGAAATTGTTGTTGGTGCGTATGATTCATGGCAAGTCGAAGAAAATATTACGTTGATGAAACAAATAAACTATTATTTAATGTTATATTCTGATCTATAAAATAGTGGCACAATGTTCAGCATGATTTAAGCAAAGTTGACTATTTGAAACGTGCTTCTTTTAAATTTTTCTCTGTGTTCAATTTAAGCTAACATTGACGTGTTTAATATATCACTATTTTTGCTTATTTACTTTTCTTAAATAGCTAAAAATTCATTCAACTGCATGCTCAATATAGGTTTCATCGAAGCACTATTTCGCGGAAACGAATCTGATGTTCTATTTCGTTCCTAGTCCGTTTTTATGTGTTTCATTTACTTCTTTATATGTAGTTATTTTAGCTTAACTCAAGCTTTGCTGTATTTAGTCCCTTGCAGTATATATTCAATTATAGCCCATCTATCATCTTTTTCGATTTTATTTAATATCATTTTTTATATTGTCATAAGATTCAACAAGATCTAGATAAGTGCGAGGTTGAGAGACGTGTTGTTACGGAACTGTTAGTCATGTTTGCTTTCGGCTAGGTAATTTTAATATTGCCAAAATTTAGTTTAACTGAATACTCATTACCAAATGATCATTCATTTTGTTGTATATTTAGTGTATGTTCATAAAGCATTATTTAACACTGCTAAATACTTTTCTCTGAAGTAATATATTAATACATCATTTGAATTCTATAGCAAATAAGATGAATTGTTATGTTAAGCATGTATTTGGTGGTTTTCACAATAGAAATTGTAATTATATTTATTAAAGAGATAAGAACTTGATTTTACTAATTGCGCCTGACCAAGAACAAATTATCGAAATTGACAGTCGACCTGGAACTAAATTGATGACTTTTGCGAACGTTACAGGAGCATTATAATTAATTCTTCAATTACCTACAGGATTATGTTTTTCAATCTGCATTCCATCTTGAATATATATGTGTTGTTTTCTTTAAAAGTTTTCTTTTACTGCGTATATGGTGTCTCCAACGTTATTCAAAACTGGAATAATCCTCATGCATATCAGTAAATTGGCGTTCGAAGTCATAAATAAGTTTGTTGATTCCACAATGGTTTGGTTCAAATTTGTATATAATTGTACGATTTTCTGGTATCTACGTGTAGCTTAATCTATGGGCAAACTGAATGTATGCATGATATTCAACAGTTCGCAAGCGTACAAAAGTGGCTAAACACATTAACGTCTAGTTGTTAATTTAAACATACTGCACAGTAGGTCGTGCGGAGATAAGGAACAAAAGCAGTAACAGCTCAACGGCGTAGATGGAGTACTTGTCGTGAAATTATGATTGCCGTTTTTTTACGATTTGACTCTGGACTACTTATCCCATTTTCTAAAAATTACGTATTCTGGTTCGATTTTTCAGGAATTAACAAAATTTGACATTATAGAAACACGTCAGAACCTGGTCAATGTACAAAAAACAGCGTTACACACTTATTCATGTAAAATAATACGGGCTTGTATTTCTGAAGACGTCGTGAATGACAGCTTCGTCCATGTTTATCTACAAGATTACATTCTAGAGGCAAAGTGATGGAAATCAGATTACTGTACAGTTCCATTGAATCAATAATGTGTAGCTTAAACAATAATATTTTGCCCAATTGCGAGAAAAAACTTTTGACGTATATGTAACAAATAGTTGGACTTATTAGCTCGATAATAGAACTCGAAATAAGCTAAATTATTTTATTATTATTTAGGTATCTTTGGTTCTTCGTCGTACCGTGTTTGAAATTTGAAATCTAAACCTTATTGACATTTGCACAACCCCACATGACCTGTTAGTGAATTAGGCCCTGGGCACTGAAACTCTCTTGTTTATTTGTTATTATTTTGTTTGCTTTCTTATTCATAGTAATGTCATAGTTAATTAAGCTATTTCGTAATTACTCACTTGATGTAAATATTTATCTATATTAAATGTGCCATTATCATTGATTGAATTTAATCACGCTACTTTTAATATTGGCAAAAGTTCAATACGATCTAGATAAAGACTAGGTATCAAAGCATGTTGTTTTTCAACTACTCACATAGTTTGCTTATGCTTAGCCTTTTAATGTAAAATTTCAAGATTATCGCCAACTTGATCATCTATATTAACTGATCATCCACACTGTCTTACATTTGTTGTGCATCGATTAAAGCAATATTTTATTTAAAACATGCTAAATATCATTCAATCAAAGTGTGAGGATTAGTAACTCCACAAATAAAAATAAATTAACAAGCTTCTGAAAGTTTAAATTACCTCCTGTTGCTCAAATAAATATTGTGCAAAACGTGTATGGTGTAGAAAAGGCAATTCATCCAGTAGACCGGTTTCGTCCTTATTGGGAACTCATCACGTACTGGCCAGAATTTTTCGCGTACGTGATGAGTTCCCACTAAGAACGAAACCGGTCTACTGAATGAATTGCCTTCTCTACACTATACAATTCTTAGCTTATACTGGCATATTTGTGGACATAATGGATTAGGTGCTTATATCAAGTTCGCAAACTTGATTATAGTAAATTTTATCACTGCTCGCGCAACCAATGTTCGTTTAATTTTGTAAAAAATATATTTTAATAAATTAAGCTACATTATTTATTTTTATATATTTTTTCCATCTTTATTTGTTGTTTTTGCTCGGTTTTGATTTGTAGCATTTTTTTTAGTCGTGCGGATTTTGTTAGCGAGAACGAGGATAGTTCTATGCCTCCTAACATTTCCATTCTCTGAGTTTAAACAGCACCATTTACAATATAGATTTTGTACTGTAAGTTGGTAGTTTTTATTTTATTCGCTATTCGGAAGGCTAAGGAAACAGCTATTACATTCCGTAAGGCGCCTTTGTAATCGCACTCTCGTTAAATATTGGTTTTTCTCATTCTACAGAGCATATTGCAACAATTGTATATAAAGTAAGTATGTATTAGGTGTTGCGGAACTAGTAAAAGATTAGTTCAAGCATGACCAGAAGGATTAACCAATTATAGCATGAACGAAATGTATAACCTTAAATAACCATACATTCTGTGCTTAATGGTGACTCATCAGTAGGAACCAGTAATACGCTCAACACCTACTATATGTTTGGTCAAGGAATGTTTACATAAGCAGTGGTGTTATTAAATTCATAAAAGTCTTCGACAATGCGACTTCAAAGCCAACTCACTATATATATTATATAAAGATCCTGTAAAGGGCATCATCACGTTGGTCGTTGTGTCGATACCATTATAACAACACTATGGATGTCGAGCCGGTGCATGGTACTAACACAATGGATTTTAAGATATGCTAAATTTCATCAAAATTGAGAATTAAAACTACTTTTGAACACATGTTAATCCAAAAAATTCGTAAGTTCTGGTCATGTTACTAGGCGCACAACACCTAATACTCCGCAACAACCAATATATAACTGTTAAATATACCTCCAATTTGCTTACTATACAGCGGTAGTGATGAGAATATTGAGAGTAAGACAAAGTCGAGACTAGTATGACGGGTTCGGCTAAATTATCTATCCTGTCTTCGAGAAACTATTACTAGTACACAACAAAAATAAAGTAACAATTATTGATAAATTTAAACCACCGTTGTTGTCTGGAATAAAAATCATTAAAAAAATATTTTGTATCTGACGGGCGTAATTTTCTCTGTTGTCTTGCAGTTGCGAACTTGTTTTGCATTTTAATTTTACAAAGTTTAATCCTCAAAATATATTCCTATTAAAACAAGTTTCCGTTTTGGTTAAAGGGCGTAATACCGGCTCCTACTGATGAGTCGCCAGTAAGCACGAAACGAATGTGCATGAGATTATACTTTCCGTTCATGCTGCCTTTGGTTTATCCTTCTGGCCACAACTGAACTAATTTGTTACTAGGTTCGCAAAACCTAATACATATTTGGTTTGTGCATATTGGGATCGTCCAGAGACTGGTAAATTATTCTGTTTTTCGTGTCTAATCTCTTTCCAGTTTAGCATTCGGAGTGCAGTGTTGCGTAAGAAGTACATGTCATTTACTTCTATGACGACACTTTTCTCTTTCATACACTTGGCCTTATGCGGTCGCTTGAAAAATGCAGTCAAGCAGTTATTTATATTTTATTAGCTATATAAACATTCGATTCCGATCTTAGATCGGAGGATACATAGCACTTGGTTTTTATTTTTCTAGTCATTGTCGAAGCTAAACGACACATCTTATCTCTAAGTGGTCCAAAAAACCATTCTATGTAACTCAAAGTTCAAACAAGACTACCTGGAATGTCCAGAAGAAGATATCCAGGCTGTCTTAATGGTTCTCAGTATATCAATTCTGCTATTGAATTTCCTAATGGTGACCTTAATCTGTTGCGCATGGCAAGCAATTCTAAAGAAAGGTCGTGTACCCAACTCGTTCCATTTTATACACACCAACGCAGCTTTCAACTCACGATGCAGTCTTTCTACTAACTCATTCGCACAAGGATTGTAAGCGCCAGTATGCAGTATATTTTTCCCATGATGTTGAGAGATCTTATGAAATGCTCTGAAATAAAATGACTACCTCGCTCACTAGTGATTCTTACCGGTACACCATAACAAGACACCGTCATGCAGAAACGTGTAGAAGACTTCGTGGCGGCCATATCCTTCAAAATCGCTACTTTAAATCAATGACTAAAACAATCAACTATTGTTAGCAAATACTTTTGACCGTTAACTTCGGGTATCTCGACAATGTCTATATTTATATATTTGAACTGTCTGGATGGTATACTCAACCTCCCTCTGGTAATCTAGCAAAATCTAACTTCTGAAAATCACCCGTTGCTTTGGCTCTTTGCGGATAACTTACTAAATAAATTTGTGCTCTTCCCTACCCGAAGGGACATCCAACTTGACTGTGTCAACTCCAACAAAGATGTGACCAACGTCCAATCTCGGGAGATCTTTCCTAATCCCGACCACCGTCAGGTATCCTTACTTATTCCTCTTTTATCCTCTATCCCTAGAGAAGGCCTTCAATCATTCAGGTGATTCACTGACTGGGAAGAGCTTTGCCAACTCTGTGACGCCGTTAACTGGAGGGCTATTTTTCTACCAGACAACCTCTCCTCATGTTTTTCCGATGTCCTTAACGTTTTATCCTCCCACTTTAATTCTGCCACCTATATTCAACACATATATGCAACAAAACAAGTTGAACACCTTGTTTAAGGCACGCAACAACGTTGCACGCAACTCTAGATTACGCGTATCATCACTTGTTTGCACACTCGCACTGCGACGTATTGATGAGCACATTAAACAGGTTATCAACAAACAAGCGCTCTACATCGAGAAATGCATCCGCATGGCACCTTACTCCCGGAAAATGTTCACAGTCATCAAACACCAATCGCTACAAAGACCAAAATCCTTATATATAAACTTCTCTCGGTCAGATGTCTCCAGCTTTGTCGACGATTATCTAAATAATCTCCTCGACTCCTTCTTCATTCCCACTCCGTCTGTTTTGATGCTAGACAACGGAGAAGCTGAGAACCTACGCTGGTTCAACATTTCCCCGGCCTCGGTGTTTCAAGCAATCAAAGATATTAAAACTAAACACTAATTTGATCAGTACGGTGTCTCGTTCAGAATGATTGCCCTTCTAGACTGGAATCTCTTCTCTTTGGTAGCTGATGTTATCAACCGATGTCGCGAAACTACCTATCTTCCTCCGAGGATTTCGCCTATCCCAAAAAATAGCACTTCGTCAATCT
>JAQBSW010003142.1:0-88604 GCA_029291075.1 Eudiplozoon nipponicum
TACGCGAGTAATAGCTGTACACGGGCAGTTACACAAAGATCCGATTTTTCACAATTTCCAATTTTGTTTTGTCTTTGATCGGGTTGACTCATTTTTACTTCAACTGGAAATGCGGTTCTATCACATCTTTGTTTACTGGCGACGTTTCGGTGCCTACTTTCCAGCACCATCATCAGGCAACACAACACTGATCACAATAGCAGATTTAAGCAAATGTGGTAACCTCGTTCCAAAACCATTCTATTTATATATATTTGACTCAACACTATTTTAATCATAGAATTTGTCTCAGTAACTAAACTCAATATATAACTTTTTATAATTAGCAGACCAATCATTACCTCACCTATACATCATCTCATCTCGTATGCAGAATATTTTAGGGGAGAGAGACAGTATCGAACCTTTTGTTATTTGTTATAACTGTATTGCTACTATGTCACGGTAATCAAAATTTAAAAATGCTAAAACTAAAACCTTGACTATCATATACTGTATTTTATTTAAAGCCGGGAACTCTAATGTATACAATGGTGTGTGAGGTATTGCGCACATAGCAACAAATTAGTTCAAATATGGAGCAGCAAGTTACGTAGATGGATGGAGAGTGAATGTTATAGCGACGCTTAGGTGAACGATTAAAGAGAGAAAGATAGAGATAGTCTGGACAACTAACGTTTTTCAAAAAACTAATCGTAAGCACAATGCGAAGTTAATCAACTATTGGAAATAATTGCATAAGAATATTTGCTCATATGACTAAAATAATTCATTATATCTATATACATATATATCTAAATATAATATCGTAACACCTTTATATATATATATATATATATATATATATAGAGAGAGAGACAGAGAAAGGACCATTGATAATTATTAAACATGAATAATTTCTATTCTTATTATATATTTATTTATTACGTTAGTCACACCTTATATCAATATATAAAATACATGTCAATATGTATAAAAACATATATATGAATATAAGCAACAGTATGAGACCAACATCCCTAATCCTATATATATATATATATATATATATATATATATATGTACATTAGTAATAAATATTTATTAGGTTATGCACCCTTATATTAATATATAAAATACATATCAATATGTATAAAAACCATATATATATATATATATATATATATATATAATATATATGCAACTGTGTGGATCCAATATCTTTAATCCTATATATATATATATATATATATATATATATATACGTTTGCATATTTCTAATAAATTATTATTTTACTCTTTTCTTACTGTTTTTTTATGTTTACCAATTAATCAAATTGTATATTTATTTATTCACACCTTATATAAATATATAAAATACATATAAATATGTATAAAAACATATATATATATAAATATAAGCAACAGTGTGAGTTAAATGTCTTATATATATATATATATATAATTATATATATATATATATATATATATATATATATATATATATATATATATTTAGCATCTTAAATAAATATATAATTTTAGTGGTAATGTCTAAAATGATTAATGTCCGTATATATGTATATATATATATATTATGTGTATAGAATAAACCTATCAATCTACCGATAGGCCTATCTATATATCCGTCTATCTATCACATTTTGGTTTCCTCTTAAAAGGATACATGGTAGCTATTAACCATGAATATCTTCTCTAGGACTAACGTATTATTCATTTATTAAGATATTCCTACCTTACATAAATATATAAAATATAAGCAACAATGTAAGTCAAATGTGTCTTATCTAATGTTCTATCTACTAACCCTTGCTAAATCGGTATACCCTCTTTTGGAACATTTTTATTGAGAAAAATAAGTATATAGGAAATTGATATTGGTACAGATCATTCGCAACCAGTTTTCTATAAGCGAGGTTTTTTACTTAGGTTCCCACTTAATTCATGTTCCGCAGCCTCACGTTTTCTGACCATAGAAAATGCTTCATTAAATATTGGGCCCAATGATTTTTCTACCGATGTTACATTCATTACACCTTTTCCTGATTTTATTTCAATTGACTCTCTAATTAGTCTAGTTAATCTGTTGCGGTTGCATAACGCGATGCGTTTACATCCTTCCCAGTCTATTTCATGACCCGTTTCCTTCGAATGCCTAGCTAGGTCTGATCTTTGAATGTGTCCATATTTGCAGGCTGTCTTATGTTCACCTCTACGAACCTTTATAGGTCGCATGGTTTCGCCTATATACCTGAGATTACATTCTTTGCAAGGTATCGCATATACTCCTGATGTCTCGAGGGGTTCTACTCTTTCTTTTTGGTTAGGTAGTTTATTGCCTATAGTAAGCGATTGTCTTAAAACTGTTTTAATATTGTATTTAGCTGCTATTATTCTAATTTTCCTGCTCAATTTAGAATCAGGTAATACCATAATTTTGTGCTTATCCGGTTCCGTTTCCTTCTTTACTTTGTTTATTATATTATTGTTAAATCTCTGTAACATCTCATCTATTAATCTATCTATTATACTTGACGGATAGCTATTTAGTTTGAATATTTCTTTTAATCTCCTCATTTCCTTATCTCTATTTTCTATATCCACTATTCTAAGACTTCTTAATATCATGGATTTAAGAATGCCTATTTTCATTCCATATGGGTGATTTGATAAGAAATTAAGAAGTAGTCCTGAATAAGTCTCTTTTCTAAAAATATCTCTTTCCAATCTGGAACCATTCCGTTTTATTTTCACATCCAAAAAGGGTAATTCATCATTATTCTCTTTTTCCAATGTAAACTTTAATTCACCTAATTGGTTGGCTAATTCGAGGAATTTATTTAACTCATTATCCCCATGATTCCAAATTATAAACATATCATCCAGGAATCTTACATACAAGTTTGGCTTAAGAGGAGATTTTAACAACAGATTTTTTTCAAAATAGTGCATAAAAATATTAGCAACCGGGACTGATAGTGGTTGTCCCATAGGGACACCTTTAACTTGTTTATAAAATTCATTTCTGAACTTAAAGTAGGTGGAGGACATACAAATATTTAAGATTTCCATAATACTACTTAACATCATTTTACTACCTTCTATTATCTCTGGGAACTCTGTTAAACAACGCTTCACACTTTCTAATGCTGCTTGTACCGAGAAATTAGTATACATCGATACAACGTCCAGGTTAGCCATTCCATCATTATCATTCAAGTTATATCTACTAATAATGTCAATAAAATGATATGTATTCTTTAAAGTATAATCTAAGAAATAAGTATATTTTCTAATTCTGTTGCATAGAAATTTCGACAATCTATACGTTGGTGAGTTTTGTACATTAACGATTAATCTAAGTGGATTCCCCTGTTTATGAATCTTTACTAGACCATAAACTCTCGGAGGGACTGTGTCACGTTGTATTAATGAATTCCCAAGTCCTGGTTCTAATTCCTTCGACTCAATCATTCTATTAATTATAGTCTTAACTTGTCCTTGTAACTTATCAGATGGATCTTTATTTATTTTATTAAAGGCCTCTAAATTATTTAATTGTTCATACACTTTCAATTCATAATCTGACCGGTTCATAAGTACCGTTGCACCACCTTTATCTTTTCTTTACTTTACTTTACTGCGGCTGACTCCTTTTGGAGGATAAGCCGGCTCCAATTTCATGGAGTTTCTTGGGAATTTGGTACAAGTGGTGTCCCCTCACCACCTTTATCTGCCTTGAGGCATATTACTTTATTGGATAATAATTCTGCTCTTAAGCGTTTTAGATCATAACTCTGCTTGCATCTCACCTCTTTGTGCTCTAACACCGCTTTCGACACATCCAATTCAAACCTAGTCTTATCTTTTGCTTTAAATCAGGTTGCGAGCTTGAGTAAACACCGACCCATTGTATTTACTTTGTGTTTACTTCAAGCTCACCAAACTTATTCGCTATTAATCTACCACCCGCGCAATCAATTATTGTTAGTATCTAGTCTTATCTTTGTCTGGGAGAAACTGGGCAATCTTAACTGTTTCTGTAATTATCTCATTCCTAGGTACGTAATCAATAGGGATCGCAGTATTAAGTCCAAGATTAAGAATTTGTTTTTGGTCTTCCTTGAGATCCATTCTCGATAAATTAACTAAACGTTTGGACATGACCTCTTCAATTCTCTTATTTCTCAAAGGGCAATTAATTCCCAATATTGCTAGTTTTTTTTCATGCCTTTGTCTAATTTTTTTAATTTCATTATCCCTCGTTTTGTCTGTGAAATCTTCAATATGTTTGAAATCCAACATACCTAATCTCGCCAGTAATATGGACCTTATTTTTGTCTTCTCTCTAATCAGTTCAAATTTACGTTTGTTTAGTTTATTAATCGATATTTTTATTAAATGTAAACAAAGCTCATGCTTAAGAGTATTTCCTACTTTATCCAAAACGAATGAAAGTTTAAATCTAAAACATTTCGGTATAACATTAAATTTTAAACATTTATTAAGGAACGAGGTATTTTCCACTTGCCTAACAATCTGCATCTTCTTCCGCTTGTACTGATTCATAAGTGTGACCACTGTCGCATCATATTTGATCCTCAAGTAGTTTTTGAAGTTAATATTTTGCGGTGTGTAAGCATTCGGGTTCTCAATGCCGTGTTTTGCGTACGCGGGTAATAGCTGTACACGGGCAGTTACACAAAGATCCGATTTTTCACAATTTCCAATTTTGTTTTGTCTGAGAATTCTAGACAGTGCTTGAAGAGTTCTCAATAAGTATTAAATCGGTGTGCTGGATAAAATGCCTTTTCTACGTGACACAATGTTCAGTTTATGCTGACATAATATATATATATATATATATATATATATATTTATATATATATATATATTTATATATAATATACGTAGCATCATATCTGTTGTATAATGTGAGATCTAGAATAGCTAGTCGTTACTTCGGGTTTTAATATATTCCAATTATGTTCCACATGAAGAAGAGGTTAAGCAGAAATATAAGTTGATATTTCAATTGAAATTGTGTGTGGCATGTAACACATGTAGCGTAGTCGATTAAATCTCAGACTCAGAGAAAAATGTTCTCCAATTCAAATGCCATTCATGTCAAATGCAGTACTTGAGATGGTCCTGATTAGGAACGAAATCTGACTGCTGGATGGATTACCTTTGTTACCTAATTTAATTTTCAGTCTTTACTGATAAAATACTTGTATTGTTGAATCTACACGATTTGCGTTCGCCGGTTTTCGCTTTGCAATATCAATTTCGCAAAGATCAGATTGGTCTCTATTTCCGAGTACGCATCGATTTTTTCTTCATTTTGGCTGGGTGTGGATTCGTTCCTTTCTTCTGAAGGCTTCAACATCGTTCATACTTACCACTGGAAATGAGGTACGATCTATTCTTCATAACTCATTTGAAAATGATTGGTATGCGTTTAGTTACTGAGACAAATTATTTGTTTAAAACCATTGGTGATTTAAAAAATAACTAAAATATGATTAGAACTGTTTCGGAACGAGGTTACCACATTTGCTTAAATCTGCTATTGTGAGAGTTGTGCTGTTTATTGTGGCCTGATGATGGAACCGGAAATGAGGTTCCGAAACGTCGGCAGTCAACAAAGAATATATCGTAACTCATTTTCAGTGGTTAATATGAACGACGTTGAAGCCGTCGGAAGATAGGGACGAATCCGCACTCAACTTAAACGAAAACGAAATCAATGCGTACTTTGAAATGGGGATCAATCGGATCTTTGAGAAACTGATAGTGCAAAGCAACAACCCGCGAATGCAACTCACGGAGAGTCAACATATATATTCATCGCACTGCGCAAATATTCAAAAGATAAAATATTTATATGTATATTAGAAGTCGGAGCAAACAGTAGAGAACGGGCAATAAATGTGAAATTGAGCTACAACACATCGTTTGTGTACATCAAGTCCTGTTCATAATCAATGCACGAACATTCTTTCTCTGCTTGCATAAATCAATCTGCAATTTGTTTATTCACAAAGCTTCATATATTGCTAAATCTTTTCGGCTTTTGCCAATGTACATTATATCAAATGCCAAATCTGGTGAACATACATGAGTGGTTTCAACGATATTTTGCGCAATTGCAGACATGTATTTACCATTTTATTCAAATCATACATTTAAGTTCCAATGTTCGTTAATTCTGGTATTTAAATTTTTGGTTTGTTGGCCTATGTAAATTAATCGACTATTTACGCATGTATATTGATAAAAAATACTTTAGTTCGAAATTGACGGCTGTTTCTTTTTATGTTCTGGCAGATGCAATTGTGGTACCCCTGATAACACATGTAGCTTAGCCGTATTAAATGTGCTTTTTATTGCTTGGCCAACTGTCTTCCTCGTTGTGCGAGAAAGACTGTATATATCTAATGTATTTTGGTAGATTGCTTTCTATTTTGGTTCTATATTTGTCCGTTTATTTTGATTTCTCTTTTAAACAATTGACCGAAACAATTTTCTATTTTTCTTTTGACTTTGTAAATATACAAATGTTCATTTGTGCATACTTGAGGAAAAATTAGTAAAAAAAGTACATGTATATGAAAAAATTCTTTTCACCTTTGTACATTGATATGTTGATATTGAATGAGGATATGTTAATATTGGGAACGAGGCAAATATTGATTTTATTTTAGAGGAAAGTTGTACAAGATAAATGCATATTTTGAAACGTTTATCTTGGATAATATATCAAAAGCCCCAATATTAACGAATGTAAACCAGTTAAAACATTAGATACGTGCTCAAACGCTCTATTATTAACTAGGCACACTGTAATTCACGTAACGTGCCAACTCTGTGCATGCTTCGTTGCGATACAAATTTCTGGCGATATACTGCAAAACATTATTTATTTCATTCGGTAATTCATAAAAAAGATTTTTTCAGCTTGGAATGTTGTGTGCAACAAAGTAAAAGGCTGTGCACGTAAAAAAACTCACGCTTACGAATAATATTCATGGTTATATAGCATAGTGCTTTTTGTTACATTAAAAAACAGTCGTGAAATACGCTTTTCATGTCATTTCTCACATTTCATTGAAACGAATTATTTTAGTACATTTTATGCCACAATTTTGTTGGTGTGAACATTAGTTTATCTTTCAGATTCATGCTTTTGGACAAAAAATTTTGGTTTGGTTACTTCTAGTTGACAGTTTCAATGAAGAACACTAGAACTGATATTATTATAATCAATGTTGCGATCTTGATATGAACACCTGACCCATTAATTAATTACAAATGACAGTATAAACTAATAAATGTATAGTGCAAAGGCAATTTATCCATTAATTAAACGAACATTGGTTGCGTGGGTGGTGATAACAATTATTATAATCAAGGTTGCGGTCTTGATATAATCACCTGACCCATTAATTACTTACATATGTCAGTATAAACTAAGAATTGTATAGTGTAGAAAAGGCAATTCATCCAGCAGACCGGTTTCGTCCTTATTGGGAATTCGTAATAATGAGCCGACAGTAAGCATGAAATACACTTGAACATCAAATGATACCTTAATTTCATACTGAATTCATCATATCCTGATCCTATTTAAACTAACTTACAACCAGGACCACAATACCTATTGCATAAATGAAACAATATTTTCCATATAAAATAATTTAATATAAATTTGAGAAAAATTATTAAATATGAACTTTATTCTTATTTTGTTAAAAATCCAAATTTTTCCTCTACATTAGTAATGTTTTTTTCAAAAAATAGAAAAATAAATGTTCTTTAATGTTGCGTCTAGTTTTACTTAACGGCTGAATTTATAATTCGAATTTTAGTTGTGTTTCGGTAGTACATGTATATATATATATATATATATATATATATATATATATATATATATATATATATATATATATATATATAAACTTATGCATATACATTAAATATAATAAAAGTCTAAACCTGAGTGTGCTTTCGTAAGCTACAAATCATTTCGCGAAACAGACATTTCGACATCACGCTTTGATCATTTATATTCGCCAGTACAGTTAAATCTCTAGCTTTGTAGTAGATTCTTAAACTATTTATCTTTCATATTTGTCCAGAATCTGTTAAAAGTCTGTTTGCTAGTGAAAAACGTATTGACTTAACGTGATGTAAACAATTTTTTCGGTCAGAATCTCGTATTCAGTCTAAATCGTCTTGAAAATATCATTTATACTTTATGCGCAAATTTTAAAATAACGAAAAATATTTATTGATGAAAATCCTTTTGTGTACAATACTGGCTCTAAAATTGCTATAGTTAACTAGGCAAGTAAAAATTTATTTTAAAAGTAATCTTTAGAAATTTCACAAAATTTGTGAACCATATAAGTGTGTGTTACTGCAAATATTGGAGTTTTAGCATTGTTACAAAAAACTGAGTTAAATGACTTAATACTTTTTCTGTGGAGTACGATAATTCATCCATATGGAAACTTGCAAATATTTTTCTCCTCTTTTAATTTCACATTCGTATCAATTAAATAACAGTTCGGTAAATAGTTCACTTATGAATAACATTTTCAGGGTATAATTCGTTAAAGTTTCTGTGTGGTTTTTTATCTATACAGTTGGGAAATATAACAGTATGGTATTGTTTAATGCTGAGATATAAAATATATGAAATTGTGTATTAGGTGTTGCGCGTACAGCAAAAAATTATTTCAAATATGACAACAAGGATAAACCAAATACAGCATGAACCAATCATATAATCTCGTGTGCATTCTGGAGTAACAATTTGTTCAGATATAGTCGTTATTCTCAATTTTGATGAACTTTGGCATACTTGAAATACAATTTATTGGTACCTTGTACCGGCTTGGCAACAATAGTGCTGGTACCGTGTAGCGTTCCGGCAACCATAGTGTTGGTTCCTTTTACAGGCTTGTAATATAAATATATATATATATATATATATATATATATATATATATATATATATATATAGTGAGTTCGCTTTAAAGTTGCACTGTCAAAGACCTTGTATTAAGTTAGCTTCACTGCTGCAGATTTTGTGCTTTCTTATAGTAGATTTTACCGTCCAATTATCCTACATTCTTCACTCAAGTATATAGTGGGTATAGGGCACACAACCGGCTACCACTGATGAGTCGCCTGTAAGCACGAAACGACTGTGCACATGAGATCATATGTTCCGTTCATGCAGGTCAGATTTGAACTAATTTGTTACCAGGTGCGTAAGAGCCAATACACAACAGAATATAACAGTATGTGTGTTCACGTTAAACCGTAATATTTCAATAGAATATGTGGGTTTTACTTTTGTGTAAACCACATGAGATAATTTAAACTGTTTTCCGCTGAAATATCTCCTCGTTTCTAAATTACAGGTTCATCTATGCGTAAATAAATATTGCGCATCATATGCATTCCTGAAAAGCACGAAAAAGGTGATTTAAAGCTGCATCTAATAAAAAAATCTGTTATTTAATAAAAGGTGCCTCGATACTAGCCTAAGTAAAAAGGGGATCTAAACAGGGAGGCTTTAGAATGGAATTAATTATTAATTTTAATACATGTAAATAACCAAGAAATGGTTACTTATGAAATGTATTTGAGTACACTTTCAATCAAGCGGCATTAAACAGCATCAAACGTCATGAAAGACGAAATTACTGTTTCTATATTTTGCTTAATAGTGAAGACGAAGTGTTTCGGCCTGGGGGGGCAATTAAAAATTTCTCTATTCAGTTAGTTCATTATGTTTTAATTAATTTCACTCACAATACAAGCTACCAGCCAGTAAAATATGCTGTTTGGCTTTAAAATACCTGAAGGTATACGCTTCCATGCAGAACGCACAGAAAAAATAAAGTAGCGATTCAAATGGAGCTTATTAGGTTACAGAATATTTTGCTGAAACTATTTTAAAAAATTACACTAATTATATTGCTTTTCTTATGAACGCACCAACCATCAGATGTATAATAATAACTCTGTGTCCACAATGGAAGCTTAGACAGCAATTCATTTCGACAATAAATTAATAAGTAATAAGAATAAAATTATTTAATATTAGAATAAATACTATTATTAACAATAATAATAAATGACATTAATAATTTATAATAATTCTAATGAATAATAATAAATAATTTTACTTAAAACAATAATAATAGAAATAATATTTTTCAAGAATTCACAATCTTTATCTTATTCATTTATTGGATATGGAGTACCAAATAACTGGGATTGCTGCATAGAATAGTTTAACCATGCTTAATTACCTAGAATTGGATTTTTTAGAATTATCTCTTTTTCAATCAAATTTTGAGTGGCTCTAAAGGTTGTCTCGGATGCTATTCGTAAACTGTCAATAAGCATGAAACACATGTGTACATGAACTGATCCATCGTGGTTATATATGGCCTAAGATATTATTAGTTGTGCTGTATATGTATGTGGTACACCGGTTTAAACCAGCAGAAAAGTTGGCAAATGTATTTTTCGCACCTAAAACGAAAATAACCTTGGACAAGTGTTGGTCGTCGTTAATTGGTAGCATACGCGTTATGTGCATGAATACTACAAATTTAAACCACTAAAAATATCAGATGATACAAGTAAACAATCATTGATTACACAGGTGGTAGAAACAATTTATTAAATAAAATTTGCAAGCTTGAAGTAAACACAAATCAAGTTGTACTTAACGAGTCGTCGAACAACATAGCAAAACTGCCGCCAGTCGCACGCACTGACGCGTTTCGACCTTCCATGATCATTATCAGAGTACAACGGCAAACTGACTAGCGAGGATCAAATTGCATTGCATTGATCTACGATACTTTTCCACCACACGCGGAATCAATTATCTTTTAAATTTAATGCCTAGATATTTTTGTTATTGCGAAAGCTGCAATCAGTTAATATTCAGGACTTCATTAAATTCTGCAGGTGAAATTTTCAGTCAAGTATAATATATGCGAGACTACATGAAGTGAGAGCCGCATATTTAATTTTACTTACCATATATATGTAATGTGGTTTGTTCCTCCCTAATCAGTTTTCCGTCGTACTCCCATGATGATCGCGTCAGTGCGCAAAACCTAATAGACAATTTAATATGTTTCTTTTACTGAAATACTTGAAAGAGTTATATGTTTCAATCGGGCAACAATCAGGAAAGGAAATTTTTAAAAAATCATTAAAGTTAAGGAAATAATATGTACCCTTTGTTTTTAGAATACTATAAGGCATCAGATTAATTGTCTGACCAGATGAAGTTGCACCCGTGAATTATTGTTCTTCTTATTTTCCACTAACAAAATAACTACAGTTTTCCTTTGTTAATCTTCGACTGTTGTGCCCTGACTAGTATGGATAAAATGAACCAGGTTGTGTTTGGCATTTTTATGGCTTGCGACTAACGATAATGCGGAAAATAAGTAGCTTGGTAGTTTTTTTTGCGTTGTTCGCCTGGTTAAATACAATGGTATTATGCATAAGGTGTTGCGCACCTAGTAACAAATTCTTTCAAATAGGACCAGAAAAATAAATCAAAGTCAGCATGAACAAAGCGTATAATCTTGTTTACATTTGTTTCGTGCTTACTGGCGACTCATCAGTAGGAGCCGGTATAACGCCCTTTTCCCTCTTTATATTTGAGTTAGGTATGCGGGTAAGCAGAACGGTATAATCTCTTATACGAATGTGTAAACCGGCCGTAGTGAAGCGAACTTCATATAATGTCTTCGACAATGCGACTTTAATGCCAACTCACTATATATATATATATATATATATATATATATATATATATATATATATATATATATATATATATATATATATATATATATATATATATATATATTAATGACAAAGTGGATAAATGCCTTTTACTTCGTGAATACTAAACATCTTTTTACAATCATTCATTTACATACATTCTGGATTTTAAATTGATTATGCTGGTGGTAACAAATCTGTAAGAACCAGCGAGTCAGATTTGTTACCACCAGCATAATCAATTGAAAACCCAGAATGTATATAAATGAAAGATTGTAGAGCGATGTTTAGTAATCTCGATATATATATATATATATATATATATATATACAATGTCTGTAAATGGTACCAACACTATGGCTATTGCGTCGTTGCCCGATACATACATTGTTTCCAAAAAGGTACATAGTATCAACAATATGGTTGCCGCGTCGGTACATGTCACCAACAAAATGTATGCCAAAAATCCAACAAAAGTGAGAATTTAGTAACAAATTAATTCAGTTGTGACCAGAAGGATAAACCAAAGGCAGCATGAACGGAAAGTATAATCTATGCACATTCTGTTTCGTGCACTGGGACTTCATCAGTAGGAGCCGGTATTACGCCCTTTAACCACTATATATTTGGTCGAAGAATGTGGAAACCTGCAATAGTTAAGCTAACATCATATAGTCTACGACAATACGACTTCAACGCTAACTCACACTATATAATATAAAGCGAGTCTGTATATCATAGGAGATTGTACCGTCCTATTATTCCACATTCTTAAACCAAATATATAGTGGTTAAAGGGCGTAATACCGGCTCCTACTGATGAGTCGCCAGTAAGCACGAAACGAATGTGCATGAGATTATACTTTCCGTTCATGCTGCCTTTGGTTTATCCTTCTGGTCACAACTGAACTAATTTGTTACTAGGTTCGCAACACCTAATACATACTTGCATATATATTAGTTCTTCGCAACAAACAGTATTTAAAAGTGACCAATATAACTATTTTTGAACATATTTTATTCCAGAAAATTCATACACTTGTGTCGTGGTTTATTTCATGTTTCAAACTTGACTTAAAGAAATGATATCACCATCCGCGCAATTGATTATTTTATCATAAATAAATCGTCGGGCTTTCTGTTTTTAAATTTAGTTTAACGAGTATTTTAATGCTACACGTTACTTTTATGAAGACAGTTCATGTATTGTCCGATGCTTTTTATTAATACTATATTACTGAAGCTGCTATTTAAATGTCTGACGTTATTCCATTTGTGACATAAGCGCTTCTAATGTATCAGTTATTTTTTCTCTTAATTGAAACTATTATTTAATGCTACCAGACAGAAATTTAAATACATAGCATGGTGTTGTGCAACAAAGACTGTTAAGTTTATTAATAAAGTTATATTGTTAGGGTTGCCATCACAGTCAAATGGAGAACAGTCAATAAATATATTAATCATTCACAAAACATGTTGCAAATTAAGAATTTATAAAGATAAGGTATAATAATATTTAATATAATCAATTAAAAAAACCGAATTGAATTAATTTTTGCGGATTTTTCAGCTTTACCTTTATAAAGAACAGGATAACGACATGTATGAGATAGGAGCATTTAAAACTGTGGCGCACAATTATGTGAGCATGTATAATTTTGTTATTAGCCATGATGATCATGGAAGGTCAAAACGCGTCAGTACGTTGCGGCTGGCGGTAGTTTTGTGATGTTGTTGGACGACTGGTTAAATACAATGGGATTGGTGTTTATTTCAAGCTCGAAAACTTGATTTAAAGAATTGTTACCACCACCTGCGCAATCAATTATTGCTAAATTTTATTGCCTATATATGTATATATGACGGAAGCTGCAAACAGTTAATGTTCGTAACTGCATATAAATTTTGCAGCCGAAATTTACAGTCAAGTTCAATTTATGCGAGACTGCTAGAGGTGAGTGCAGCATATCTAAATTTGATTTCCATATATATTCAATGCGGTTTGATCCTCGATAGTCAGTTTGCCGTCGTACTCTGATGATGATCATGGAAGGTCGAAACGAGTTAGTGCGTTGCGGCTGGTGGTAGTTTTGTGATGTTGTTGGACGACTGGTTAAATACAATGGGATTGGTGTTTACTTCAAGCTCGCAAACTTGATTTAAAGAAATGCTACCAATTTGTTTGTTAAATTTCAGGCACAGGAAAATTAACATTTTGTGTAACCAATTTAAGTGGAAATAACCTTTTATTTGTTAAATCTTGCTTCAGCAGTTGACATCAATAAGATATACAGACAAGCATGCCTCAGATTTGATTCAGATAAGCAATGTCTGCGGTAAACTAGTGATATTAACGTGGCGAATACTTTATCTTATATGAAGATATATTGCTCAGCCTTGAAGAGTTTGCTTGGTCCTGATCTACGACTTTATATTATGCTAACGTGGAGTAAATTTGGCTTCTAAGGTACATAACCAATTATATTTATGATAACATGCTAAAATGATATTTTTTTTTTATATTATACAGATCATACTGTTTTCTACACCTATCTTAACTTATTCCTCTAATAGAGTCTATAACTGATTATCGTTCTATCAAATTTGTGCTATTGAACTATAAGCAATGTATGTGCTTTTATTATATAAAAAACTGTTATTACAGTTGATGAAGTTCCGCGAGTTGCGTACGCGGGTTGTTGCTTTGCACCATCAGCTTCAAATGGATCCGATTTATCACACTTTTCCAGTATGCATCTGTTTTGTCTTCGATCAGGCTGGGTGCGTATTCGTCCCTTTCTTCCGAAGGCTTCAACATCTTTCACATACTAACCATTGAAAATGCGTTGTTAAACAATATTTGTTTACTGTTTACTGTTTAACACGGCATTTTAAATCGTTAGTATGAACGATATTGTAGCCTTCGGAAGAAAGAGACGAATACGCACCCAGCCTGATCGAAGACAAAACAGATGCATACCGGAAAATGCTGATCAATCGGATCTTTGTGAAACTGATAGTGCAAAGCAACAACCGGCGAACGAAACTCGAGGAAACTCATCATATAATGCTCGCACTGCGCAACAATCCTTCAAAACGTTATTGAAGTTCTTATGACGGAAGTTTTTTAATATTTTCATACACCAGGTACACTTGACGATAAAGAATTATTCTTACATTCCAGCCCCTAATGCTATTTTATTAAAACAATATTTACAGTGATTTCAATAATTCCCATTCTCCAGTTTAATTACATTTAATTAGAGTAAATAATGTAATCTTTAGTAGATGAAAAATGAATTACATGTTCTTATAATTGCCTTTAAATAAAGTTGATGTAAATTTAAAAAATAATCGCCTATCTATTTACTGCAAAGTTCATTCTCATTCATTTTGGCATTGATGTTTATTATTTAAAAGCAACAAAATAAGTAATTTAACTTTAAGGTTTGAATAAATATTGCTAATTATACATTTTTAAACTTGCACATTGGTTTGCTTTACCATTCTCAATTATAATATCAAAATGGGAAAGTATTCACAGCCTGAATGTGACGAATAAATCATTTGTTACTTGAAAGACTACTTTCGTGCTTGCAGAACAAAAATGTTACTAACAAGAATTTAATTGAAGAAGGAGAATTACTTGTTTCCAAAGATTTAAAAAGTGAATATATAGATAAAACGTAGAGCAAGCACATATGTCAGATGTACACAACACAAACGACAGTCAATATTTTATTTTAGTCATTTTTGAGATCTTAATATAAACAACTGACCAATAAAAACATGTTGCATGACAGGGTATAGATTATTTACTCGATTCTCGGGTTGCGTTCCGAGTTGGTTGCATCCGAAGTCTTCCTGATTTTTCCAGATATTTAGATCTCCGGGTACGGAGATCTTTTTCAATGGAAAGCACATCACACACGTTATTGACAATCAATATGTCAAATGCAAATTTGAGTTTAAACTACCCCATTTATACTTGTTGTTAGATCTCTTGAGCATAACTTGTTTTTTTACTGCGTAAGTGTATGTCAAATTGGTTAGTGTATATGTCTGCATGTGTACACTCTTTGAATTGAGATTACAGTAATTTAATCACAATTACGGACAACTCACTAAATAAGCGTACATCATGATTGTGTGTATGTGTTCTCGTTTGTATTGGATTGAGTAGTAATCAATTGCTGCACGTGTACACTTACTCCAGTGAAATTACAGCAATTTAACAACATCTGACTATTCACTAGATAAGCGTATGCCACGTCTGTGTGTTTGTGTGTATGTGTGTGAGCGTTTGCTTAAGACTGAGAAATAATCTGTTACATGTAATTACCGGCACATGTAACAGTCATTCAAGTGAAACTAAAATGATAACTGTCATTTACTAAATGCACACGTCAGACCTATTTTTACACGTACTTTCCTAAATGAAGTAAATACGAGTGGCATCCCGGTGAGGAGAGGGCAATATACTGTGAATACAGTAAATAATTGAGAGTTAGCAAAATTAAATTAGAAACGGAAAAGTATTTTAATAGGGTAGATAGTTAAAATAAAATAAAATGGGTCGTAAAAGAAATTGAAAATTG
The DNA here is from genome assembly GCA_029291075.1 of Eudiplozoon nipponicum. NCBI lineage: Eukaryota > Metazoa > Platyhelminthes > Monogenea > Mazocraeidea > Diplozoidae > Eudiplozoon > Eudiplozoon nipponicum. Next base: position 16,437 of record JAQBSW010003142.1, read on the forward strand.
CCTGATAAAGAAAGATGCAAACATAAATGTTTGTTAAAAGGTGCTACACTAACAACAGCATGTAAGATAATAGATAAAATAAGATAACAAGTAATCAAGGATGAAATAATAAGATAATCAGAAAATAAATTAGGAGATATTGAATTACTCCCCCGCCACCTCTATAAGTTAATATCAGTCCAGTGTTCTTATTCTTTTATTTGAGCGAGTTTCTGATTCTGATTCGTGCAACCTTCGTTTCCTATTATTTAGTGCTGTATTCCAAATAGGACCTAGTGATTTTTCTACGGCTGTTTCATTCATTATGTCATTTCTCGATTTAATTTCGATGGATTCTCTAATCAGTCTAGTCGATCTGCTACGACTACAGATTGATATACGTCTGCACGCATCCCAATTAATTGAGTGTCCTGTCTCTACTGTATGGCATGCAAGATCCGATCTATTAACATGGCCATACTTGCATGCGGTTTTATGTTCCCCTTTCTTACCTTAATTGGGCGCATGGTTTCACCCACATACATCAGATTACAGTCGTTCCTTGGAATTTCATATACTCCTGATGTGTCTAACGGTTCTATTTTCTCCTTTTGGTTGGGCAGTTTAATACCCAGGGTATGGGTCTGTTTTAAAATAGTACGTATATTGTGTTCTGTAGCTACCATTTTGATTTTCCTACTTAGTTTAGAGTTAGGTGTTGCCATTACCCTCCGATCATCTTTTGCTTTATTTCACTCATTATAGTTGCTGTAATTAACTTTAGAGGATACCCATTAGCACTGAATATTTCTTGCAGTCTACCTAATTTCATCTCCCAATGTTTTTTATCTGTTAATCTTAAGCTTCTTATTATGATCGATTTTAAGTTATCGATTTTCATTCTATATGGATGATTTGAATTGAAATTAAAAATGATACCCGAGTAAGTGTTCTTCCTATAAACACCCCGTTCTAGTTTTGTACTATTTCTAATTAGCTTGACATCCAGAAATGGTAATTCGCCACATGATTCATTTTCAATTGTAAATTTTTGCACACTCACCTGATTTACTATGTTTACGAAATTTATCAGTTGATCCTCCTCGTGATTCCAAATAACTAATATATCATCCAAATATCGTATATACAATTTATGATTTAGGGGTGTTATATCTACGAGGGTTTTCTCCATGTAATTCATGAAGATATTATGACATGACAGTAGTTGTCGCATTGGATCACCTCTAATCTGCTTATAAAATGCATTTCGAAATTTAAAATAAGTGGAGGACATACGTACATCACCTCCATGACGTGTTTCATCGTGACTTTGCTTCCTTCTAATATTACTGGATGATCAACCAGGAAACGCTCAAAATAGTCTAGTACTCTGGGTACTGGTATATTGGTGTACATTGACACCACATCTAAACTCACCAATCTATCGTTTTCATTTAGCTCACATCTATCGACAATCTCAACCAAATAGTATGAATTCATTAAAGTATGGTCTAAGAAGTGCGAATATTTCCTTATTCTATGGCATAGAAACTTAGACATTTTATATGTTGGGGGAGTGTTGGACATTAACAATAATTCTCAAGGAGTTGCCTGATTTATGTATCTTTGCTAAACCGTACACCCTGGGAGCGACTGAATCTCTTTTTATTAGAGCGTTACCATGCACTTGATCTAATTCTCCTTTAGAAATCATGTCATTGATCAATAATTTAGCTTCTTGTAACTTATCCGTAGGATTTTTTAATTTTAGTGTATACCTCTATATTGTCTAGTTGTTCATACATTTTAGCATTATAGTCCGATTGACTCATCAGATCCGTCGCTCCTCCTTTGTCTGCTTTCAAGCATATCGCATTGCTTGCTATTAACTCTTTACCTGGGGCTTTTTATTTCCTAATTCGGCTTATATTTTTCGTCTTCTTACGTTAACACAGCTGTGGCTACGCCTAATTCAAACCTAATATTGTACTTGTCTGAGAGGAATAGTGCTGTTTTAACAGCCTTAGTCACTATCTCATTTTTTGGTGATTTATCAATTTGAAAAGCTGTATTCAGACCAGGATTAAGCATTTTCAGCTGTTTCTCATTAAGATTTATTTTAGAAAGGACACGTCCTAACTTTAGTCTGTCTATAGATGCCCAGATTTCCAAACTTTCTATCATGCCTGATGTGAACCTTTTTTATCTCTCTATTACTTGCGCTATCAGTAAAATCCTCTATAATTTAAAGTCATCCGCGTGCAAAATGGAAAGTAACAAAGATATTATTTTAGTTTCCTCTCTAATTAGTTCATATTCGCGCTTTTCTAAATCGATAATCAATTTATTCATGATTTAAAGAAAATCCGTTAGAAAACTTTTACGGCAATAAAATGGAGATTTTATCGGGATGTTAGTACACTTGGATACAACATTCAGACTTTCCAGTCTTTCACTCTTTAATACAGCATATTTATTAATCATATCTATAAAATGATGTGCTCTTTAGGGCGTAATCTAAAAACATTGAGTTTTTTAAAATTCTGTAACGAAGTAAATATGACAGTATAATTTTATGAACTCTGTACATTTACAATTAACCTTAGAGGATCAACTTGTTTATGAATCTTCACTAAACCGTATACTTTTGGGTAAGGGGGAATGTATCTTTTTGTATTGAGTTATCGTGTGCCGATTCCAATTCATCTAATTAATCATTTACTTAACTGAAGTTTTAATCTCGTATTGAAACTTCTCCATTGAGTCGTTAATTATCTTCCTATACACATCCGGAATATTTAGTTGATCACGCATTTTATTATTATAAACTGACTGTTTCATTAGAACGATTGCTCAAATTTTACGACACATTACATTGTTGGATATTAGCTCCAATCTTAGACGTCTAATTTTCATAATTCAATCTTCTTCCTTTTGTCTTCCTTTTGTCTCCATAATAATCTATTTTTTGGCATTTACTCAATCGGAATCGACATAATTAGTTCGAGATTTAGTCATTTTTTCTGATTATCCTTCAGATCAATTGAGGATAAATTTACCACCCGTTTAGACATTGCTACATCATTCGTATATTTTTTTGAAGACATAAATTCCCAGGCTTACTAACCTCTGTTTATGCCTGTGCCATACCATTTAAATTCTGTATTTTTTGCATGATCAGTGAATTCCGTCATGCTGTTAAAATCAATCACGGGCAACCTAAAAAACAATATAGATCTTATTTTAGTCTTTTATTTCAAATTTATGTTTCGCTTTTTTATCGATATTTTCATTTAAAATAAACACAGTTCTTGCTGAAAGAACCTCACCTAATCTATCTAATCTGAAATAAAAATCTAAATCTAAAGCAATTAAATATAACATTAACTTTTAAGCCTACTTCCAAGATGATATATTTTCCACTGGCCTTACAATTCGTATTTAAAAAAATGAACATTGGTTATCTGGCGGTGATAACAATTGCTGTAAACAAGGTTGCGATCTTGATGTAAACACCAGAACCATTGTGCAAATACATTTGCCAGTATACACTAAACATTGTATAGTATTGGAAAGGCAATTTATCCGGTAGACCGGTTTCGTCCTTATTGGGTACTTATCACATACTGTCGTATTTTGTTGGCTTTGTATCGATTGTATGCCTGGTTATGAATCAAATGAATGTATTTATGAAAATAAACCATTTTTATTTGCATAACAGTCTTCTGGATGCATGCATTCAATGTTTGCTTAATTGGAAGACGTATATGAATGCAGCTCAAAGTGCTAAGATGTTCAACTTGTAACTGCATCGAAATTTTGTTAACGATATTTCTGTCAAGTAAGAGGTACAATCTCCTATCCGTATGTTTATACCAGCACTAGTGGATTTAGCTTCAAAGCTAACTATATATAATGTACACAGAGCATAGAGGTCGTATTGACGAAGACTTTATATGAAGTCAACTCCATTACTGCTTGTGCACATTGTTTTCTAATGAAATTATCCTTTGGTGGTTAAGAGTACGTTTTAATGTGGCCAGATAACCAGTACTGCGAGCAAGTATCTAACCATGAGATGGCTGGTCTGTCTATTATGCAGTTCCAAGTATCCTTTGAAATCGGCTTCGCTTATCTGGTGTGCTGGATGCGCAAGCGTTCATATGAGGCAGAACTTACATCAACGTTCTCGTTGTTATTTTTCTAGATGTATTAGTACTCAGTTAAGTGTGTCCAGACATCGGAATTTTACCTTCAAGTTTTCTGGTAAAATTTTGCTGGTAGTGACCACTTCACCATTCATCCTTTTGGTTTCAGGTTACACGATCAAGTGTGATCTACATGGCAGCAGACTATGTCTTCCGGAAAACTCTTTCATCTTTGGGTATAGTGACAAGGCGGTAAAGGATTTAGCTTCTTGCTTTTTCTTCTTTTTGCTGGTCTTTCACGTGAACCTGAGGATCACCACCAGCTTTTAGAATCTGGTGTTGATGTGCGCGCGAACGCCTTTGCTGATTTCCCAATTTGAGAATGTAGGTCATTTACGTGAAGACCCCGAGTTTATCTTAGTATTTCAGAGTTGGTTGGAGACATGTTATGGGTAATTTAAGTAAAGTTTGCGAGCTTGAAATAAACACCAATCCTATTGTATTTAACCAGATGTCGAACAACATAACAAAACTACCGTCAGTCACACTTACTGACGCGTTTCGACATTCCATGATCATCATCAGAGTACGACGGCAAAATGACTAGCGAGGATCAAAGCGCAATGCATATTTATGTAAAGCAAAATTAGATATGCGGCTCTCACCTCTAGTAGTCTCGCATACATTGTATTTGATTCTCCATGGCAAATTTTGGGCAGTACATCAGGAATTTCCAATTCGGACGAAACTGTTCAACTGGATGAATTGCCCTTTCTACACTAAAATTCTTTGTTTATACTGAAAAATGTATGTAATTAATATGTCAGGTGTTTATATGAAGATACCGACCTTGAGTATGGTAAATGTTATCACCGGCCGCGCAAGCCATGTTCGTTTAGTTATATTAATGTACATTTCGATGCCACTTCCCTATGTAGCGTGATTTCTGTTCAATAATAACAGATTTGGGATGGTTTGTTGAAAATGTGGGTCTAAATCGATGTCATATAAGCTCTACCTTAAGAAAAGCCTAACTAAAAAAAACATTAACTAATATATAACTAAAAATTGTGTGCTGTGTGCGGCAGAGTGGCTCAGTGGTTAGAGCACCAGATTCCGAAGCAGACGTGCCCAAGTTCGAGTCCTGTCCGCGGTAAATTCTGGATAGTACTTGACGTGTTCCCAATAATAACGAAACCTGTCTACAGGATGAATTGCATTTTCTATACTACACAATTCTTAGTTTATACTGAAAACTGTATGTATTTAATGGGTCAGGTGTTTATATCAAGATCGCGCATCCAATGATCGTTTAATTACCGTATGTCTTATAAAAAAATCGTCTATAACATTTTAACCGTTTTAACGAATTAACTTAATCGTCTTATATGCGAGTTATTTATTTTGTTTGCTTGTTTAAAATTAAATCACTGTGTGTTGTCTTATTTTTTAGGTAAATCAAAATCGGGCCCGAAGAAGGAGGCGACCGTGAAACAACGTCTGGCCAAACGTCTTGGTATCAAATGATCGAATATAACCGATTTGACATAGAGAAATGAAGGAACAAATAAAGAAATGTAAAGTTGATTAGTTGGGTAACGAGATTTTTGGGTAGAATGTGTGTTGGAGAGAAGGTTTCAAGTTAAACCTATGCATTGCGTAAAAATACATTAAACATTGGTAACTATATGAGGGATGGTAACTTGTGTTTTAAAGAAAGATAGTTAAAACAAGTCAGAGAAGGAGAAAGAGAAAGCACGTGTGTGTGTGCTTGAAAAGGTGAGATGATGGTGAATTTAAACATGAAGAGTTCGTAGAAGGACAAACTATCGTTGAACTGACAAGTTGAAGAGAAATCGAAATGGCATTGCCTTAAACAGGCATGAACAGAAAAGTGAAAATTGTGGTAACGTAGAGAAATAATCATGAATATTATAGAGTTAAATTGGTTCGCTAAAATGTAGCTCAAGAAATCCAATGTGTCTATCATGATGTAATGCCGAAGACCTATGCTAAACTTTTATTTCACCGGCCAATTTAGATGCATTTTTTCAACATCTGTTGCGGCTATTTCTTATTGTTTTCATGTGTTTTGTAGGCATAAGATTTTATGGAATATCAATTTAGGTGAACATTGTGTATTTCTTCGAACATTGACGAAGATTGCGTTTACAGTAAGGAAACACCTAAATGTTCAGCTACTTCACCTTGTTTACCTAGATTTATTTGTATCTCTTACCATTGGCAATTGTCCGTCATTCAAATTATCGTAGAGAATCTGACGAATCTGACAGCCATTTAATTCAAGTATGTATTAGGTTTTGCGAACCTAGTAACAAATTAGTTCAGTTGTGACCAGAAGGAAAAACCAGAGGCAGCATGAACGGAAAGTATAATCTCATGCACATTCGTTTCGTGCTTACTGGCGACTCATCAGTAGGAGCAGGTTTACACATTCGTCTAGGAGATTGTACCGTCCTATTATTCCACATTCTTCTACCAAATATATAGTGGTTAAAGGGCGTAATACCGGCTCCTACTGATGAGTCGCCAGTAAGCACGAAACGAATGTGCATGAGATTATACTTTCCGTTCATGCTGCCTTTGGTTTATCCTTCTGGTCACAACTGAACGAATTTGTTACTAGGTTCGCAAAACCTAATACATACTTGCATATATATTAGCTCTTCGCAACAAAACAGTATTTAACCATTTAATTCATTATTTCAATTGGTCCAGACCTGACTTAGCGATAGACACATTTGGTGGAAAAAACGTTTCATTCGTGTTTCTGATGTATGCAATCGTTTATTTGGTTTCATACGCAACAAAATGGGAAAAGCTATCTCTTCCAATTAGGCACAAGGTACGAGAATGAGCATTTATCACCGTCCCTATGGAGAGCAAATTATTTTGAATCACACAATGAGTGTCTATCCGATTGTATTCTGTAATTAATTTGTTTATTTACTATCATGTGAAAAATGGATCAGGGCTTTTTATTATAAATTTAACTAGATGATAGCCAGCCTATCACGAGTGATTAACTTCATGGATTTTTAGGCAATTGAAAGCAGTTATAGATCTAACTTAACATAGTGTCAGTGAATATTGTCAGTATTTATTGCTGGTCTCTCGAATGTAATGACCGATAAATTCCGTTATTTTGCCGTAAATTTGGATTCATATGTATATTATTTCATTTCAAAATTAGCGTTTTTTAGTGTATTCTAGTTTGATTTTTAAATTTTCCTGTTTCCGGCAAATTTCAATCGATTTTAGAGCCAAACCATATCTGGATTGACTTATAGAAATTTTATCCATAATATTTTTGAAGACATTTTTATAATTTTTTTCTATTACATCACCTATAGGCTTTTAAAATATAAATTTCTCTACATTTTTTGCGTGATATTTATTTTTGCGTAATATCTTGTTTTTTTATTTTTAACAAATTTTACCGTAAAAATACTTACATCAAAATGTGTTCATACACACAGCCACACACAAAACGTGAAAGTAATTTGTAATTTTTTTAAATGTGCTGATGCTTTTATGCCGATAGTTGAATTTTTTATGCCTGGGAGCTTGTCAGTTAATAAGCTAAGCTTGAATTTGTGTTTTACAATTTAGTTTTATAGTTATTTCACACCCAATCTCCTCAGATCGTTCACAAAATGGTACTCCAGTACTCATGACGAATCCATCCACATTGTCCGATTTACCTGATGTGTCGAACTGAATTAACAGCCGATAGTGAAGTTATTGAAAACTATTGTAGCCACAGAACAAGAAATGCTTTAGCCTGATAAACTCACACAGCCAACTATAGAATTAGCTTTTCTGAACGCATATCAGGTATGCGTAATGCAGAAGCCACAAAAATTCTTTATTTGATCGTCTTTTATGTCTTAAAAAGGCTTTTTTACATTGACCTATCCGAGGCCGTGCCAACTCTGTGTTAAACTGTCGTAAAATTGGTCAATGGTTTATTATACTTAGACTTTATATTGCGAATGATATAAGTGCTATTAATCTGGCTTTTGCCTATTTGACACTCTGAAATTGCACTTCATTTGATTTTCCGCGTTAATGAGGTCTTCCACGACGTGTAATTTATGTGCTCGTTTTCAATTGTAAATAATGATGCACCTGTCTTTAGTTTTAAATATTCGTATATATTTGGATTATGTTTCCTTAGCATAATTTGTCCAAACTTTCATCATTTAACGTCTGTCCAGTAGAAACTTAAATGAAACTGCAGACGTTAGAGTAGTTCAGTGTTATTGCTTGATATTTTTGCGTTATATATTGGTGCAACATTCACTTTGATCAGTAGTGGCCAAGAATATGTTTATGTTTATGATGGTGAGAATGATGATCACTATCAATATACTGGTCATTATCGACATAATCAGCACTTTTATTATCATTTTTATTGCCATCGTCATCATCATGCTCATGGGCATAGTCAGAATTTACATTATCATCAGTTTTATCATTGGCAGCATTTCCATAAGTATAATAATCATGACTTTTTATCATCATCATAATAATCAGCAGCAGCAGCAGCAGCAGCAGAATTTTCATCATCATTCGCATAATCGCCATAATCTTTCTTTCCACCCCCACCAGCACCATCATCATCATCATCATCATCATCAACAGCAGCAGCAGCAGCAGTAGCAACATTGGAATCATTTGCATAATCGTCATAATCATTGTTTCCATAATTATCATTATCATTATAATCATAATCGTCATCGTCATTATTATCGCTATAAATATCGTAGTCATTTCGTCATCCTCGCCTTCATTATCATTCTTTAAATTTTGATCACTTTTGGCACTCAGTTTTTTATAAGCCCTAGTGTGATATTTAATCTGGAAATTATTGAATGGCAATGCTACTTTTTTCTTGAATTACTTTTTACTGCTACTTCGGAATGTAAATTGTCATGTGTTTTGTTTTTTGTCAATCGATGTTTGTATTTTATTTGGTCTTCCGTACAAGCATAGTATGTCTTTAATATTATCTACTGAAATTTAATTGTTTTCTACGCACGCTTGTAGTGCAAGACTAAGGTAATGTGTAACTGGTTTTCTGTAAAGTGTTCCTGCTCTTTAGGCGCGTATAAACATGAACAAAATTCTTTATATAATTGCTATTTCGTAATCGAGCTCATGTTTTCTTACGCAAGCTGGAGTCTACATTCTCTCTTGGTGTTTAGCAGGCGTGAACAATCATCGATGGCACACTTAAAATAATAGACAATGTCATTTTATTCATACAGTCGCACAATATAGCAAAACTACCGTCGGTTGCATATACTGACACGTTTCGATCTTCCCCAATCATCATTAGCCCACGACGGAAAACTGACTAGCGAGGATCAAACTGCAATGCGTCTATAAGGAAAACAAAGTTATATATGTGGTTTTCACCAAAAGTAATCTCACATACAGTACTTGACTGGAAATGTTGGCTGCACAATTTCTATGCAGTCATGAATATGGCATGTTTGCATCTTTTGCCGCATATATATATATATATCTATATATATAAATATATATATATATATATATATATATATATATATATATATATATATATATATATATGCGGCAAAAGATGCAACATGCCAATGAATAATGGTGAATAAAATGAGCTTTGTGTTTATACAGAGTACGCAAATGTAATTCAAAGAATTATTTGGCTATATTTTATTTTATTTTAAAATTAAACAACAAAACTGGAACTACTTTGCGGTGCTTAGAGTGGAGAAGTATTCTAACTTTTCATTCGTAAGCTACATTTCTTTACGGGATACTTTTCTGTTCCAACAGTAATTCTCTTACGTTTTATTTCGTGTCGAATGTTTTTCTGAAAACAACTGCACCAAAATTGCCGTGTGAAACAAATGTAATTTATGCCGGATACCTGGAAAGTGTTATCTTTTACTTTGCACATAGGAATGGAGTTATGAAATATAATTGACGTTTTGTTGGCGACATTTATGCTATGACAATATTCTTGTCTAATAAAAGTGTAGGAAAACCGGATGGTAGAAACAATGTTATTTCAGAAATATTATACTTGAGAAACACCAATTGAACTGAAGATTATGTTCAAAGTAAAAGGAATTTAATAGGAAATATCGTAGTTATAATTATATAGCTGCATCTTGACGCAACGGAATCACAATTTATTTGTTTATGGGTATGGTTTGGTGAGTTCTACTTAAGTTTGATTGGTCTTATACTATCTGGAGTTTATTAATTATGTGAGCTTCGGAGTTGCGTTATGCTAAAATTGAATAAGGATGTAAATAAGAAAATATCTGGCGGCTTATTAATGTGCTGGAATGATCTTCACCATACTAAAAACCGACCTCATTTATTTATGTAATCTAGCTTTGTTCAGAAGCATGAAAAGGTATTCGGCGATCTTTTGCATAAATTACGTAAGAATCAATTTGGTGTCTGCAGTATTTGTAGTTCAAATTTGGCGGTCTAATAATGTGAAATCTGCCGTTTCATTTTATTGAAATAGCAGTAATTTTCATATATCAAATTATTGTCGAATCCTCTCATATCGCCGAATGTTTGTAAAAAATGGTGAGATCACACATTTATATTACGAAATGAGTTTGTTTTATGTAACAATGGTGACCCCATTTATTTGGGCAGTTTTTTATTGTTCGAGTGATGATACGAATTATTTGATTCAAGTTTTCGGATATTACATTAACAGTCGCTCAACAGAGCAAAACTAACGACAGCTGCTCGTGTTGACACGTATTGGCTGATTAAAAAGGAATGGTGTTTATTTTGGGCACTTCTCTATGCATTTGGAGACATATTATCTTCTTAGTGGATCACTTGCAAAATAATGGCACTTAATATGCTAAATAATTCGCATTGCGCTCGTAAAAAATGCGCGGAGAAGTTGATGTAAATTTTTAAAATCAACCATGTTTAACAAAAAGGCTTGAGTAGTTATTTATAATCACAGAGATAATTAACTTCTTTTCACTATATTTTTTTTCAATTGTTACCTTATAGTTTTCTCGAACTCACGGTTAATAACTCGACTACTTGCTGTCTTGATTTTGGTTAATGTTTTCTATATATATAGACATTACAATTAAACAATAATTGAGTGCGCGGGTGGTGGTAACAATTTTTTAAATCAAGTTTGCATTATCTGAACAAAAACTGAGTAATGGTCCGTTTGCATTTGCGTCTTGCAAAGCGTTCCGGCATCTAAACTGTTTTGTGACTGTCCAACAGAACATCTATACAAAGTGGCTGAATTTTGTCGTATAATTTTGCGCATTTCTCGTTTTAGTCCATTTTTATTGTACTTGTTAACACAGGGACATTCCTGACTTACCATTGCAAAATAGTAGATTTTCATAGGCGTGAGCATGTCGGGCCTATCAACGCTCATTAGCAGAAGCCGGCAATTTGTCTTAACACGTCCTAATGCATTATTTATAAATTAATAATTTCCTTTTGAATACTTATCTCAATTTTCTAAACTCGTTGCTCAAAATTTCACAAGCCATGTGTTCCATGGACTTGTAAGTTTTTATTATAAATGTTGCCTGTACTCTTTTGACGTTATTCTAATCTTGGCTTAAAGTGAAAATTGCTAGTGGCATTTGTTTACTCTTTCAACAACATTTCTAGGAGTTTTGAATTATATATTGTCTGTCATTGATAATTAAAAACCTTAGTTAAAAAATTATTTTGAAGCTATTATTTTTGCGTTATCTATTCGGTTTGAATTATTTTCTTGCTATTAATGAATTCTATTGGTTATGCATTTTTCTATCACCCCCTCTCACAGTAAATTTGTGCAGCGTAAGTTTGTTTTCCGCAATGCATTTTTGGACGCACACAATTCTTTTGGACAACATTTTTATAAAAATTTTGCCTTTTGTATAGCATATTAACCTATTAATTGAAAATTATTTTACATAGTTACTTATTAAATTTGTATTCCGTTATTAGCACCTGTTCAATGTCCCTTTCGGCCAATTCTTATTTGTGTTGTGACTGTGGATCAAATTTGGGCAATTTAAGTATTATTTTTCGACAGAAACAATTTGTATCAGTTAGGATTTTTGTACTTTATGTATTAAACGGGTTTTTTGATTTGTGAGATTTTAACCGAGTTTTATAAAGGTATAAGAATTTTATTTCCAGATCTCGGCACAACGTTTATATTTCAGTACATGCACACGTACACTCACACATAGGTACATAATCTGAGTTATTTCCTTCACACCGGCGATTTTTCATGAAAATATTGGACCAGATGACCGAGAAAACAAAAAATTTTCCTGGCTTATTTGAGGACTGACAGGGAAAGCATTGAGTATACGGCATGTATGATGTGAATTATTTCGCGGAGGTAAAGAGATTGTGTCACCAATTGCTTTATTGCTTACTTAAACCTGAGCTTTTGCATTCCTGCAACTCCGGTGAGAGCCACGATCTGTAGATTCGACGGAGGCGTCGCATTTAATTATAAGTGAAAGAAAAGATTTTCCCTCTCATTGGGAACAGGGTTCAGAATAGTGTTGACTATTTTTTTTGATTAGGTACCGCAGGTTGCCAAGCATGAATTGTTTATAACTTTGGGACATACTATTCTTGTAATGACGGCCATCTGATCTTCCTTGTGACAGGCGACTGATGTTAACAATACTTTTGGATAAAGCTATGCTTAGCGAATGCGGACATGTGAGTTTTAATGGTTTTTTCTTTCGTGTGATCCGGGATGTTCTGAGCAGTCGTAATTGCATTGGACCTGACTCCGACTATGTACCTATGATTAAGTGCATGTGTGCATGCTATTATGTATGAATGTTGTGCAAACACATAAAATCCCATGCAAATGTTTTAGCGTCGGAAATTGTCTTTCGGCCATATATATACATATATATGCTATCCGAATAACTGCCTTTGAAATTGAACCACAAGCCAGCAAATTGGTGAATGCATAACATGAAATGTACAGCCCGAATTTTGATTTATGGTCTGATGATTAGTGGTTGGTCAACTTCTTAACATCTGATCTTCTATGACTCCTTCCATTAATAGTAGAAAACAATCACTCATCTTGTGGAATGTCCAGAAATCGAATTTATTACACAGATGTGAGAGTGCAAGAATTCTACGTGCTATTGACAAATTTTGGTCACTGGCTAGGGACTCAGTTCGCTTTAGTCCAGTGGGTTCGTGTCCGGACTCCAAGTCCTTAAGTTTATTCTACTTAAAGTTTTAGATCTCTGTCTATATATGCATTGTATGTTAGTCATTTGACGTGTTTTTAGTTATTGGTTGCTATTTCAATTATTTTTTGTTTAAATGCATTTATTTTGTGGTCTAAAGGTCGTTGCGGTTTTGTGCAACTTCTGTTATGACTAAAACTTTGAGAATAGCAACTGTACGCTGAGTGTTCGGGCGCAAATATGACAACACTTCCACTAAAAATGGTTCTTGGAAACGTGATTCAACTCGAGATAATCTCTTAGGGCAATAAATCAGCAGTTAATATTCTTATTCACTATGTCTTCCATTCTTGACGTCATAATATTTGACACACTTCGGTAAAGCAATACTTAAAACATGTCGTTGACCAATGGTTTAAACCACTTGATGTAGGCAGTTTTTTTATTATGCTCTGTGAAGGTCTAAACAATTTGGTACGTCAAACTGACTCCAGGTCTCTTTTATGTAATGCGAATAGTGTAATTATTTAGCTGGATTCTGAACAAAGTCTGCAATATTTATTCACAAAATGGTAATTCATGTTTCGTGCACTTGAAAGAACTACATCTCATTGCAAAACTAAACCTACAACATAAATGAAATATTGCCTTGATTCCGGATTTATTTTCCATTATTGATTGCATTTTTAGCGCACACTTTTCAAGTACATGCTGCTTATCCTGGAAAACATTTACTTTCTCTAAGCAAAAATGCGTGGGGATGGTCTTTGCCTGTAAGCTTGCGTTTGTGCGCATTGGCCAAGTGTTGTGTTTTAAATCGATCTGGTACGATTCGCTTACTTACAGGAACGTACACAAGCGTAGATTAGAATCTCTCGCATCGTGGGTTCAAATAAATCACGTAACGTTTAAGACTGTTCTACTGCACCATTGGAGGTAAAACAATGGCATCAGGCCGTGGTCTGTTCGTATTACAGCGATATTAATGCTCCGGCAGTAAAGAAGGGAGTGTCGCCGATCGCCTTCATTCTTGCATTCTCTGCAGTTAGTTATTGTTGACATTTAAAGCATGACCGCGTTTTGCAGAGTTAAGCGCGGTATCATAGTTTGTTTTAAATTTGGCTGAATGTAAGATAAGGTTCGTGAAAACGATACCAGTGTCATGGGCGAGCACCCGTTGATCGTTAGGCCGAACGTTTCTATGGCTTCATTCTAAATTTGTTGTTTGCTTAATTGAGATTTTCATAGAATTTTGTGTGCGGACATACATTTGAGCTATGCTTCGTTATTAACCGAAGAAACGAAAATTTCAGTGGTAGCTGAGCAGCTTTAAATGTTAGGCGCTTGATCATTCTTTTATGAGTCGAAATTTGGTTAGTAAAGCGTACGCAAAATCAGATCCCACTTAAGGGGTTTTGTAATATTTTATGATTTTATATGCTTTTGTCCAACTGTTCACTGGAGTTTGATTTGATTGTGGCTTTATGATGAACTATGTTGAGCTACGATTTTGGGATGATATTCATGTCATGTTAATAATGAAACTAGCTTACTCGATTTGGGTGCTTGTTTCTTTTTTAAATCCAGAATATATTTTATTCTGCGAATAATTGAGTTTACGTTAGCGAAAATTATTTGAATTTGCTAGGTACATATATTCAAAATTACCTAGTTTGTAATGATATTTTCTAGACAAAAGAATAAGTCTAACAAATGCAAAACCGGCATCAATATCTACATTTTATTGAGGATATATATATATATATATATATATATATATATATATATATATATATATATATATATATATATATATATATATATATAATTAATATTTTACCAAAAAATAGTATAATTCTTATTTTTTGTGTTTGTTTACTTTTGTGTGTTTGTGAAGGTCTATGCATTATTTGCGTTTATTTTTTATTTGGTTTTCTGTCTACTTGGCTTAATGTATACGACTTACGTATGGTTATGATTTTATGTAGCGAAGCTTATTTATGTTTCGTTAGTGGATGAGAAAATTTTGGTTAGGGGTTTGTCAAAGATTTCAAGACTAAGTTTCGCTTCCAGAGTTCTTCATTTTAAACACGCTTGGTGAATGGTTGGACCTCCGGAGATACAATATTGTGCCCATTACATTCGAAACCATTTAAATTTTGGCCTATTTCATCATCTTAGGTATGTGTATTTTTAGCTGATTTTGTTTAAAATAGCAATTTTCGAATGAGTGAGGAGCGCTGTGACCGACTCAAACTGTTGTGATCGTGTTTGCAGACATTCGGGACGTTACACACACACACACACACACACACATAAACGTCTTGGTTTGTTCTGGCTGTGGTCTCTAATGGTCAGACGGCGGAGCAAGGATGAGTGGACTTGACTGGATCCAAGGCAGTATGTCCGTCTTCACCGTGCAGCTGCAACTCTGACAACTGAGCGGATAAGACTAGCTTACTCGCAAATCGTCTTGCTTTATTATGTAGACTTGGCTTAGACAGGGCAGCCAGTCCGATTACAGCTCAATTTTGACAAGTGTACCAATAAATAATTTTAATTTCTTTTCAATGCTGTGTTCGAAACTATGAGTATATTAAAATTTCTTCAATGAAACCATGCAAATATTCACAATGGGGCATAGTTAGCATTAGCGATGCCTTTAATTGTGTCTATTTCAGTTCTATAACGAGGGCGTTCAGTGGTTTGTTTCGATGACCTGACGTAATTGAAGTAATCGTTGGCATCTTGTTGTCCGTCGTCTATTCGTTTTGTTAGCTAAATACGTGTTTTTCTAATAAATGAAGTTCAATTTAATTTGTATTTTTGCTTTTATCAATGGTGTTTTACTTTTAAAATGGGATGTTTTGGTATACATTTCATCTGTAGATTTTAGTTGCAATTTTATCGATTGCAAATGTAGTTCATTTTTTGAAATTTGATTGCGGTGTGCCAGCTTCATATTTTTCAATGTCGCGTTTTGCGTACGCGTGATTTAGCTTTGCGCCGACAGTTTCACAATTGAGATAAATAGGATCTTTGTGAAACTGTCGGTGTAGAGATAATTTAAATGGATTGATATGGATATAAATGTTTGGCGATTAGGTACTAAATTATGGGACAAAATAGGATGTGTTGTTAATGTAAGACCGATTATTAATATTAGAACATTTATAAAATAAACGGTATTTCACATTTAGACGAGGACCAAATTATCCAACGTGATTTAATCACTGACTATCGTTAGACGTTTTCTAGTTGAGAAAGCAACTCTATACTTCGCCTTTCCGATATTAAATACATATTCCCACTCCTTTAAAGAATAACTAAATATTATAATGTTTCGGTCTGCTTCACCGATGACTTTCATCCGAGTGTATTCAGCCATAATTTATCAAATGAAAACAGTGGTGAGATCGACAATTTTAAACGTCTCAAGCATTATTCACAGCAACGAGTACACTGGCGAAATGGCAAAGACAGAGCACTGCATCTTGCTTGGAAAATCGCGTGTGTGCATTAACGCTTTTGTAATTTGACAGGCCGCCAGCTGAGAAGAGATGGGTGCTTCTTTAATATAAAGCCTATGTCTTGTGTTAATAACGTAAATAGGTGGTAATAGGTCGTGGTTAGGTGCAGTACTTTGCAAACATTAAATGAGCTACACTTGTTTAGGTCCAGAGTCAATTCGCCTGTTGGTCAACTTGTGTGTTGCAGCCTAGTTAGCTCCTCGTAACGTGAGGCCCTCAATAGGAAAATTGGTAAAGGCGAACAATGAAGCGAAAAGTGAGAGACCATCAATCAAGGCCAAAAATCGGTGCACCTGGAAATATCAAAGATACAAGTTTTCCCAGACTAACGAGTGCTATCAGTTAACCTACACAAGAAACTGGCGGTGAGATTACAAACAAGAAGGACCGCTCTGCGCATTATATATCACAAATTTAAGAATTGCTAATATGACAAATATTGGGGATTTTCATTTCACGAATATCATGATTTCATGAGAAATCGGCTGATAGACAATTGAATATTATCAATAGGGTATAGTTATTGGATAGATTTCATAAAACCTTGAACCCGTTACTGTTCTCCTTATATTACGTAATTAAGCAATGCAAATATCTTCCTATTAGCATGTTGCATAGCAGGCAATTCGATGATAAGGCAATCTAAACTAATAAAGCCATTATTCTTTAAATCAAGTTTGCGAGCTTGAAGTAAACACCAATCCCATTGTATTTGACCAGTCGTCGAACAACATAACAAAACTACCGCCAGCCGCAACGCACTGACGCGTTTCGACCTTTCTTGATCATCATCAGAGTACGACGGCAAACTGACTATCGAGGATCAAACCGCATTGAATATATATGAAAATCAAATTTAGATATGCGGCTCTCAACTCTAGCAGTCTCGCATACACTGAACTTGACTGGAAATGTCGGCTGCACAATTTCTATGCAGTCACGAACATCAACTGTTTGCAGCTTTCGCAACATATACATATATAGGCAATACAATTTAGCAATAATTGATTGCGCGGGTTTGATCCTCGATAGTCAGTTCGCCGTCGTACATTGATGATAATCATGGAAGGTCGAAACGCGTCAGTGCGTTGCAGCTGGCGCTAGTTTCGTTATGTTGTTCGACGACTGGTTAAATACAATGGGATTAGTGTTTACTTCAAGCTCACAAACTTGATTTAAAGAATTGTTACTGCAACCCGCGCAATCAATTATTGTTAAATTGTATTGCCAATAAAGCTATTATTCACTGTATTTTGGTGAAAATATTAAATTGATAATAGTTCTTTCCTCTTGGTCGTTGTTCTCTCATTGCTGAGCAACTCGTCAGTTGTAACTTGAACTGTCGTTTGGAATAGAAACTGTAATATCACTATTTTAAAGTTGCTATAACGCTGGTCAATTGTTACTGATCGTTGCCGTAACCGTGGCCGACATGAAAGGTATTTATTTTATAGCAAATATTTCATAGGCAATTGGGACATTTGCTGCCATCACTACCTGTGTTAAAAGTAATGAATAAGGCACCTGGAAATGATATCTCGTCAGTAATGGAGCATGATACTCGAGGTCTTTCATGCAATAGACTCTCTGTTACCTTTCCTGGTCTTTCAGTTGTCCAGTTTGAAATTAGGGATTTTGTCAGGTATGGAATCATACTTTAATGGAACCCATTCTTCAGCAGACAGATTTAAAATTAGTTATACAAACATAAATTAAATGACTTAGAAGATTTGAACCCCAACACGAAAATCCTGATGGATTCCGGTAATCTCAAATCTATCAGGTTATCACATTTATTATAAATCAAAAGTTTGATGTGTTTGATACAGATTTATATTAAAACATAAGGGGGGTTTTCTATTTACCCTGTATAGAAGGTAATTTTCTGACTACCTAGTGGTTTGTTATTGGTCTCGTAGTTGAATTTTATTGAGACCTTAAATTCATTGGGGGTTTTAATCATTCAGGCAAAAGTGGTGTTCGTTTAGCCCAATAATGTACGCGCGAAAGGAAGATATTTTGTATCTTCCTCAAAGCCTAACATTGTTTGATGCACCAGGTTAGTGGTATAGATACCAATATTTTTGAACAGCTGAAATTGTCTTTTAATACACTGAAATTAGCACAAGAACAGGATTTTCACACACCAACTTTGTCAATAATTGAAGTCATATATAAATATTGAAGGGAACGCATGCTAAATGCGGCCAGATGAGATAAAACTAGTAATTAACAAATTCTACCAATGCTTCAAATTATGTTTTAGGTATTGCGCACCTAGTGACTTGCTTCATTTGTTTCGTGAAATGCATCTGATGAAGATCTACGGTAATGTAGATCGAAATATTATGAAAAAAGAAAATTACTGGAACAATGAAAGCTGCGTTAGTCAAAACGCAGATCAGGTAAAACTGGTTAACTTGCTTTAAAGAACTTTTTACACCACTCGCGCAATCAATGATTGCTTAATTGTATTAAATATATATATGTTGCAAATGCTGTATAGAAATTGTGCAGCTGCCATTTATAGTTCAATGTATGCGAGACTACTAGAGGTGAGAGCCGCATATCTAATTTTGATTTCCATATATATGCATTTTGGTTCTTTCCTCGCTAGTCAGTTTGCCGTCTTACTCTGATGATGCTCATGGAAGGTCAAAACGCGTCAAAGCGTACGACTGGCGGTAGTTTTGCTTTGTTGGTCGACGCCTGGTTAATTACCATGAGATTAGTATTCACTTCAAGCTCCCAAACTTGATTTAAATAATTGTCACCACCACCAGCGCAATCAATGATTGTTTGATTGTATCTAGTTTCATTTTTTGATATATTTAATTATTTGTTGTAAATGTGCAGATACTATATATATATATATATATATATATATGAAAACATGATGTTGTGCTGTTTGGAAGCTACAGGTAAATTCTAAAACTGGTTAGATGTTTTGAAATAGCACGTTACAATCTTTTCGGTGAGGAATTGGTGAAGCAGTCGACTGATACCAATAGCGCTGCTAATGCGAACCTCACTGGTAATCTCTGACAACTTGAATTGTCATTCTTACCAAGATTTCTTGATGAATGAGTTCTATGATCAATGGGACTAAATAACTTATGAATAAAAGTATAGATTATCTGATTTTTTTTATTTACTTGTAATAAAATTGTAAATAAATAAGGTGATCTTACTATGAGTCCTGCGGTTAAATAAACGTTTAAAACTACTTTTGACAACTGCTTCGAAATTTTTTCCTATGACAAAATTATCATTAATGGCGCTTAATGAAGTTTTACTGGTTTATATTCAGGTTGGGTATTTATGATCAATGAATTAAAACAAGCCTGACAAATACGCAGATTTAATTTGTGTTTTTTAACTGCTAAAATACATTGTGGCACACGAAATCTTGTCATCTGTTTATGGAGTAAAATCTCATCTGCCATCTTTATTGGGGAGTCGTCGCAGGTGCTGACGGGTGTCGAACTAGCACGATCGTAAATTACCTAACGAGAGTCAAACATTAATACGTTTATAAGGATTGGAAAATCACATAGGCAGGTTCTGCCCATGGTAGACTTGAACACAATGTACTTGACTGGAATAGCCGGCTGCAACATTTTAATCCAATAAGTCATATATATCATTAAATCATGTTTGCCATCTTGAAGTAAGCACCAATCCCATTGTATTTAAACAGACTTGGAACATCAGAAAAATCTACCGCCAGTGGCACGCAATGACACGTTTTGATTTTCCACAATGATCTTCAGAGTACGACGGCAAATTGACTAGCGAGGATCAAACCGCATTACATATATATGGAAAGCAAAATGAGATATGCGGCTCTCACCTCTAGTAGTCTCGCATACATTGTACTTGACTGAAAATGTCAGCTGCACAATTTCTATGCAGTCACGAACATTAACTGTTTGCAGGTATTTCCACACGCATATATATATATATATATATATATATATATATATATATATATATGAAATACAATTAAACAATAATTTATTGCGCGGATGGTGATAACAATTCTTTAAATCAAGTTTGCGAGCTTGAAGTAAACACCAATCCCATTGAATTGTTACCACCACCCGCGCAATCAATTATTGTTTAATTGTATTTAATATATATATATATATATATATATATATATATATATATATATATATATATATGTGTGTGACGAAATCTGCAAACATTTAATGTTCGCGACTGCATAGAAATTGTGCAGCCGATATTTCCAGGCATGTGCAATGTATTCGAGACTATTAGAGGTGAGAGACATATATCTAATTTTGCTTTCCATATGTAAGTTGTGCGGTTTGGTCCTCGCTGGTCAGTTTTAAGTCGTACTCTGATGCTGATCACTGAAAGGTCGAAACGCGTCAGTGCGTGCAACAAGCGGTAGTTTAATTATGTTGTTCGACGAATGGTTAAATACAATTGGATTGGTGTTTACTTCAAGCACCAAAACTTAATTTAAAGAATCATTATATTTTTTATACAATTTCGTTACACAAAATTGACGCAACCAATGCTCATTTAAATTGGCATGGTGTTTGTCTTCTGATGAAAGACCGGGATGGCTAATTTAATCATAAATAGCAAAGCTGATTCAGGCGGATTCATCTGAAGTAAGGAAAAAACAAGTGATTATACTACTGAAAGTGCTTGTAATATGTACCGGTGGCGTATATATATATATACATACATATATATATATATATATATATATATATATATATATATATATATATATACGCATATATATAAATATATACATGTATAAATTATTTGTCAGTATAAAATGATGTAGCAAGGAAAATTTGTACTTTACTTAAAATTGCGTGTACTGTGCGCCAAGAGTAGCGCGGTGTGTTGTGTATCTGACTTTGAAGAAATTTTTTTCTGGTTCGAGCCCTCTCTGCGGCCAATACTTGACAATGTTTGTCGAGTTTCTACTAAACGAATTCACGTTTACTCCCTGATGTAATGCTTAGTCTACACTGACAACAAATATAAATTCAAAATTCTTCATTCAGAATTCTTTTAAATACCTCTTCCCCAATTGACATTATGTCTGTTATATAATAGAAGATCGAGGATGCCTATTTGTAACTTTAGATCTAAGGAGATTCAAATAAGTTCCATCGGAAGGAATGTTAACCAAAGAACACAAAAGTTGGTTTATTATTATTATTATTATTATTATATATTATAATTATTATTATTATTATTATTATTATTATTATTATTATTATTATATTTATTATTATTATTACGAAGAATATCCATGTTAGTTGGTTGTTTATGAGGATGCAGTTCAGAGTTTAATATTGTTGTTTCATTCTGCCTTGATATAATTACTCTTAATTCTGCATTGAAGGTTATCGTCCGTGTAGCAAATATCCTAACCAATTCCTCAAACCTATAACATGAATTCGTATTGACTAGACACAAACACACAAAAAAATTTTAAATAAATTATTTTTGCAGGTTTGCTTGTAGAAAGCACAAGATTTAATTAAACAAGTGTTTAAAATTTTTTATTCACTTCTGAGGCTCAGATTCTACTTCTAGCATTCTCTTGATTCTGCTTTATCTTAATTTATGTCATTTTTGCGTCGAATTTATCTTTTATTTGCATCAACCAGAAATACATTCTTTGGAGTTTTTGCGGCCTTAAAAGTAGCTACTGCAAAACATTACCTTTTAGTAGACGGCCTCAGACCTTGCTTACGCGATCAAGAGCTATAGCGCGAAGTCTGTCGGGCTTACTTTTGAAAACGATGTTGTGCATAACGACCATCATCTCAATCCGATAAGAACAATTATATTCAGTTTGTAGCGTTAAGGGCTCTACCTTCCCCACGGTTACAGTCTCCGGCCGCAGGCGATTGCATATATGTTGTCTGGAATAGATTTTTCACAGTGCGGCGCACACAACTTAAATTAGCAATTGGAGGTGTTCCTGAATATTCTATAGAGTGCAATGTTCGTGGGCCTGTCGGAATACGGGCTCGAGTGTTATTCATATCTACCCTCCATTGACCATGGTTGCCAGAGAAAGCCTGTACGTATTGAATCAGTAAATCGTACAATCTTATCGACCGAAAGCATTTTGCCGCGCCAAAACCTCAATGCTTTGTGGTGCCGACATCATAATACCCTTTTCGTTGTCGAGTGTGTTGGCTTAGACATCGCGATATTCTGAGGTAATATGTTGCAGCCCCGCAAGGCTTTATGTCAGAGTTTTTGTGCAGTAGTTGCCCATTCGTTGACATCGTCCATATGTACTTTAGTACAGAGTTATTTTGACACTAACGAGTTCATAATTCTCTGGAACAATTTCGTTGCGTTCTTTATATAAAATGATTCGCGTGGGAATTGTAAATGATCTCAGGTTAGCTACACCGCTATTTTTCACCGATTTTCTCGCTGAACGCGAATTTAAGAAAAGCTCTGCTTTATGCCAATCATGGAAAACCTGTTGCCTCTTGTTAGTTGCAGAAACATGATTATGCACTGCCGGCATAGGATACGGGTCAGGGTAAGTCACCGCATTTCATTGACGATATTCAGCAGCCGGTCGGTGCCAGCCGTCCTATTTCGTAACGCAAATCATAGGAATTCCAAACACAGACGAAGATAACTGAAGAATGTCGGCCTCTTTCATCACTTGCGTTGCATCAGTGGCCGCCGCTAGTTTATCTTTACGTGCGCCTCATATTCTGGTGGTTTTTAACCATCGCTCATCGTTAGACAGTTTAAGGCGATCAATAGTGCGCGCAGGAAACTCGGTGCGATTAGGGAGCTGAAATACAGTGTTTAATTGATTTGAAATATTTTTCACTATTCGAGCAGTGTACTTATCTCAAATAACAACGTAGGAATGCATTTGGACTGTACAAAAACTGAGACTCTATGGCCTCGGTAGGTATATACATTTATTTTTACAACCGATGTTTTTAACTCATTTTCTAATGAAGTCTAAGCCAAACAGATGTATCTGGATATTCTCTACAATAAATAAATGATTATTAATAAATTCGTGCACCATTCATTCGCAGCGATCATCAACTGACACAAATTGGCTCTTGCATCTTGTACCTTGTTTAGCATCGAAGCCATGGTTAAGACAAAAACGTTGGCTCCAGTAATCAGTTGTATAATCACAGGCGTTTCGTTAAGGAGTTATGTACAATTAACTATAATAGAAATCAGTTCGTGTGGCAACATATTAAAGACTTAATTTTTCTAAGTGGACCATTTGATTCTGAACAAACCATAAGGTGAAGGAATGTTTTTTTTGTGCGGTACTGAATTAATTGAAATTACCTGATCTGCGTTTTGACTAACGCAGCTTTCATTGTTCCAGTAAATTTCTTTTTTCATAATATTTCGATCTACATTACCGTAGATCTTCATCAGATGCATTTCACGAAACAAATGAAGCAAATGTGTTATTTCCTCTAGTCATAATATTTATATACCATAGACTGACCTTTCATTAGATATTCGCGTGTCACATGTGTGTGTGTGTGCATTTTATAACCGTTGTTTTCATCTAACTAATTTAGACCAGAGTGGCTGAATAATAATTTATCAATTTCATGCAATAACTATTCGTTTTTTTCACACTCAATGTAAATGACGTAACTGAGATGGAATTAATTAAAAACCATAAGGTGTTCTGTTGTGGATACCACGATTTGCGATTGTAGGTTGTCGCTTTTCACTATCAGTTCCGCAAATTTCCGATTGATCCCCATATCCAAGTACGCATATAGTTCATCTTCGATGTGGCTGGGGGCTAATTTAACCTCAGAGGGCTTCAACATCGTTCGTACTAACCACTGGAAATTAGGTACGTTCAAAGCTCCATTGACTGGCTACGACTCGGTACGATGTTTCCAGTACCTTAATCAGGCTTCTAATAACAAAAAGTTCAATGCTGGCATCACCAGATTTAGATCATATTTGCTTAAATCTGGTAGTGACAACATTGTACTTTGTGTTTTTTGAAACCCGATGAATGTGAGTGAGTTTGGGATAATTAAGTCTCATCTGGACCACACACTTATAATAAATTCTGAGGAACCTGCATAAACGACCCAGCCAATATAGGTGAAATCAACATGAGGCAAATCAGAGAAGATCCGATTATGTGATTTCGTATGGAATCGATACGAGTGTATGTCGTCTTGAACTATCAGCCAGAGTAGTAAAAATGAGCAACTTGCCGCCGTTAAGACGCATCGTGTTTACGCTCAACACCCCACAACACAATCTGGCGGAAGAGCTTGAAGCAATTTTACAAACTATTCAAATTGTTATGTCCGAAAAATGTATTCGAGATACTTTTGACTTTGTAAATAAAGTGAAATCGTATCAATTCAAAAATAAAAATGACTTCTTTTGGTGTAAAATATCTAGTTACATGCATCCCTATTGAAAAATCCTTTGATTTCTTCTGTGCCCTCATCAATAATATCTACCCATGATTCTCATTATTGACAAGGCATCTACATATTCTACTCGATCTGTGCACTAAAGTTGTTCAATTCATTTTCAGCAGATCGTGCAGAGATGGGCAGTTTGTAAGGATGTCTACTTTATTTTACTTTACTGCGGCTGACTCCTTTTGGAGGATAAGCCGGCTCCAAGTCATTTCATGGAGTTTCTTGGGAATTTGGTACAAGTGGTGTCCCCTCACCACTCAGCTTTTTGATTGAGGACGCACCTCTAGCCTTTGCATATCCAAGCGCAGTCTGCAAGGCAGCAGTAAGTTGCATGGTTGCCGGTGGCTGTTGAGAGCTCATTCGCCATTCGGATGTCTACTCGTTGATATGTACATGTTCTATCTGGAAACATTAAAGCTACAACCACTTATGCGTACAAATTTGAAGTAATTTGATGGCATATTCAGAAACATAAATGAATATATCGAAACACAAAAAATGATTAAAGATTTGAACAATATTTAACTGACACATTCGGTTTACTTGCGAGCGCGAAAATCCTCAGTCTAACGCGCTCACTTTCCTTAACGCATTGCCATTGAAACAGAAAGAAGAGAGTCTTAAAAGGAAGATATAGCGAAAGCATGTATGAAATGGCCAGCCAACTCTTTACCACAGCGCCGTTGTAATTTCGCAATAAAGAAACTTGTTACGCAATTTATCCAAAGTATGAGTGTAATCTGTTCTGAAGATTTTCTTTGACAAGAATTGGCGGTACTTAGAACAAATTTATCAGAAATCGGGTAACCTGAAACTATTACTTGATCTGCGTTTTGACTAACGCTGCTTTCATTGTTCCAGTAGTTTTCTTTTTTCGAAATATATCGGCTAAACTTATGGATATCCTTCATCAGTCGCAATATACCTCACCAGTTTAAAAAACGAAACTACTGGAATAATGAAATCTGAGTTAGTCAAAACGTAGATCAGGTAATTTCAATTAATCCAGGTTCGCTAAAAACAATCTTCATTCTACCTGTAACTATTGTTGCAGCAAACATGCAATATAAACAATACAATAAAACAATAATTGATTGCGCGGGTGGTGGTAACAATTCTTTAAATCAAGTTTGCGAGCTTGAAGTAAACAATGGCAAGTGAGAAATTTAGTCGTACCCAAAAAAGGAAATATATATCAGTATAACGTTTAAATGCAGCTCAATACCCGAGATATTTACCTAACAAAATTAAAAAAAGCAGGGCATTTCTGGATGCTTAATACACAATTTATGTTTAAATACTGTTTGTTGCGAAGAACTAATATATATGCAAGTATGTATTAGGTTTTGCGAACCTAGTAACAAATTAGTTCAGTTGTGACCAGAAGGATAAACCAAAGGCAGCATGAACGGAAAGTATAATCTCATGCACATTCGTTTCGTGCTTACTGGCGACTCATCAGTAGGAGCCGGTATTACGCCCTTTAACCACTATATATTTGGTAGAAGAATGTGGAATAATAGGACGGTACAATCTCCTAGACGAATGTGTAAACCTGTAATAGTGAAGCTAACATAATCTAAAGTCAACGACAATACGACTTCAATGCTAACTCACACCATATAATATATATACCGAGTCTGTAAAGGATACTAACACTATGGCTATTGTGTTAGTAACTGATACCTTTTTTAAATCGATGAGTACCGGATACTAACACCATGGTTTCCGAAGTCGGTACATGATACCAACCTGATGGATATAAATTTATGCTAAAGTTCACCCAAACTGAGAATTACAACAATTTCCGAACACCTGTTACTCCAGTTAAACCATACACTCTGGCCTTCATCGATATCAGTTATCACATTTCGCGGTAAGCATGACATCATTCAATTCAATATATTACAGTTAAATACTGTTTGTTGCGAAGAACTAATATATATGCAAGTATGTATTAGGTTTTGCGAACCTAGTAACAAATTAGTTCAATTGTGACCAGAAGGATAAACCAAAGGCAGCATGAACGGAAAGTATAATCTCATTCACATTCGTTTCGTGCTTACTGGCGACTCATCAGTAGGAGCCGGTATTACGCCCTTTAACCACTATATATTTGGTAGAAGAATGTGGAATAAAAGGACGATACAATCTCCTAGACGCATGTGTAAACCTGTAATAGTGAAGCTAACATAATCTAAAGTCAACGACAATACGACTTCAATGCTAACTCACACCATATAATATATATATACCGAGTCTGTAAAGGATACTAACACTATGGCTATTGTGTTAGTAACTGATACCTTTTTTAAATCGATGAGTACCGGATACTAACACCATGGTTTCCGAGTCGGTACATGATACCAAACTGATGGATATAAATTTATGCTAAAGTTCACCCAAATTGAGAATTACAACAATTTCCGAACACCTGTTACTCCAGTTAAACCATACACTCTGGCCTTCATCGATATCAGTTATCACATTTCGCGGTAAGCATGACATCATTCAATTCAATATATTACAGTTAAATACTGTTTGTTGCGAAGAACTAATATATATGCAAGTATGTATTAGGTTTTGCGAACCTAGTAACAAATTAGTTCAATTGTGACCAGAAGGATAAACCAAAGGCAGCATGAACGGAAAGTATAATCTCATTCACATTCGTTTCTGTGCTTACTGGCGACTCATCAGTAGGAGCCGGTATTACGCCCTTTAACCACTATATATTTGGTAGAAGAATGTGGAATAATAGGACGATACAATCTCCTAGACGAATGTGTAAACCTGTAATAGTGAAGCTAACATAATCTAAAGTCAACGACAATACGACTTCAATGCTAACTCACACCATATAATATATATATACCGAGTCTGTAAAGGATACTAACACTATGGCTATTGTGTTAGTAACTGATACCTTTTTTAAATCGATGAGTACCGGATACTAACACCATGGTTTCCGAGTCGGTACATGATACCAACCTGATGGATATAAATTTATGCTAAAGTTCACCCAAATTGAGAATTACAACAATTTCCGAACACCTGTTACTCCAGTTAAACCATACACTCTGGCCTTCATCGATATCAGTTATCACATTTCGCGGTAAGCATGACATCATTCAATTCAATATATTACAGTTAAATACTGTTTGTTGCGAAGAACTAATATATATGAGTATGTATTAGGTTTTGCGAACCTAGTAACAAATTAGTTCAATTGTGACCAGAAGGATAAACCAAAGGCAGCATGAACGGAAAGTATAATCTCATTCACATTCGTTTCGTGCTTACTGGCGACTCATCAGTAGGAGCCGGTATTACGCCCTTTAACCACTATATATTTGGTAGAAGAATGTGGAATAATAGGACGATACAATCTCCTAGACGAATGTGTAAACCTGTAATAGTGAAGCTAACATAATCTAAAGTCAACGACAATACGACTTCAATGCTAACTCACACCATATAGGAGATTGTATCGTCCTATTATTCCACATTCTTCTACCAAATATATAGTGGTTACAGGGCGTAATACCGGCTCCTACTGATGAGTCGCCAGTAAGCACGAAAACGAATGTGAATGAGATTATACTTTCCGTTCATGCTGCCTTTGGTTTATCCTTCTGGTCACAATTGAACTAATTTGTTACTAGGTTCGCAAAACCTAATACATACTTACAATTTATGTTTGTCTATACATCAAAACGCATGTTTGATATAATTGTATAGGATAAACTCCCAGCAATCGAACAGTCCAACATTGTTTATGTAGGCGAATTTCATAACAGCTCAGTGCACTACAAAGGTCGGACTAGCTGTTTAGTATAGAGAATTTTGGACTACACAGAGTTGACAAATGTGAGAACGTTTTCGCAATAGCTGAATATATTCTGTAAATCAAATTTGCAAGCTTGAAGTAAACACCAATCCAATTGTATTCAACCAGTCGTTGGACAACATAGCAAAACTATCGTCAGCTAAACATATTGTTTACCAAATCACCTCCAAATAATACTTTGAATGTTTGTGGAATGCAAGCTTTATATGTTGAATCTTCGCGATTTTCGTTCGCGGATTGTCGCTTTGCACTATCAATTTCACAAAGATCCAATTGATCCCAATTTCCAAGTACGCACCGGTTTTGTCTTCGTTTAGGTTGGGTGCGGATTAGTCTCTTTCTTATTCCAAATAGGGCGAATTTCCTATTATTCTTCCCATCAAAAATGAAAAATAATTACACAAAGCGAAGGCCGCTGCAGCTAAATGAACAAAATTAGCGTGCGGCTGGCGGTAGTTTTGTTATGTTTTTCGACGACTGGTTAAATACAATGGGATCGGTGTTTACTTCAAGCTCACAAACTTGATTTAAAGAATAGTGTTGATATAAGCGGGTAATTTTTGGTTTGTGTGTACGCGCGTTCGAGCGTTTCCCTCTTCCTGTTTGTTGTTAAATAATTTATTTATTTAATCCAACTTTATGTCCCTTGTCTTCTAAGAAGTTGACTATTTAAAGTAACGGGTATTTCAGTCGCGTTGAGTTCTGGTGTAAAGAATATGGATTTTTAATTTTTGTTGTAAATATATGCTTTATAACAAATTTTTACTTCCATACATTATTTATTTCTCCATTCGAATTTCATGCACATGTATGTATATATTAATTTTCTAAGGCAGGATCTAAAAGAATATATGTTCTCAGTATAAAATGAACATTTAATAAAATAGAAAATGCAATTCATCAGGATTACAGGTTTACTTTTTTGGGGCACTCATCATGTAATTGGCAGAATTGCTGTGGCTGATGTTCAAACCAATGGCATTTTCCTCGGTATTTTAAATTATCCACTATAACACCGCAGCTGCGCATTGCATGCATTCTTTAGAATTATATTCCAATTAATGCATTTGGGCTACTTTCCTTCAAGTGGATGGTATTGGGCATCTATTTCGACCACATGTCCCAACTAGCTATCTTTTATCTGTCATTATAGAACAGAAGCCCTGTCAGCTGAGAAAGTAATATTGAATCGGAAATTAATGAAATGTTTGTGATATATATTTTGTTAGTATAAACTAAACATTCCATAAAATTTCAGGCGTAGTTCATCAATTAGACCGGTTAATTTTTTATTGGACCAGAGCGCATATGCTTCATTACTCAGCAACCTATCCGCTACGCCTTAGAAGCAGCGCATTGCATAAAATTTTAAACTAATTTCCAAGTTATCCATTTCAACAACTTTTACTACCAAGCATATCCCATTTGGCATGATTTTGCAATTATTTAAATCAAGTTTGCGTGCTTCAAGTCGTCTGGCGGTAGTTTTGCTATGTTCAAGTCTGTATTAGGTGTTGCGAACCTATTAACAACTTAGTTCAGTTGTGAACAGAAGGATAAACCAAAGACAGCCTGAAATGAAAGTATAATCTCATGCACATTCGGTTCGTTCTTACTGGCGACTCATCAGTAGGAGTCGGAATTACGCCCATTAACCACAATATATTTGGGTGAAGAATGTGGGTTAATAGGACGGTACAATCTTCTAGTTAAATACATTTTGTAACGAAGAACTAATATGTATGCGCTTATATATATATATATATATATATATATAAGCAACAAAGAGTATTTAACTGTTTTGCTATGTTGTCCGACGACTGGTTAAATACAATGGGATTGGTGTTTACTTCAAGCTCGCAAACTTGATTTAAAGAAATGTTACCACCACCCGAGCAATCAATTATTGTTAAATCATTTTACAATGTTTTGCCTGTTTTGGCAACCTTCATAATAATAAAATACAGTTACTAAATTCTAAAAAATTGTCATTTTCCCAGTTCGCATAATGTCTGATCGACAATGAAAGATCGGGGTTGGAAAGATAGAAGTTTAGGCCGAAAGACAAGCGAAATGGGTTTCAACTCATGAACCGGCTAATCAACAACATGAGTTAATGTATAATTGCAAATTGCGTGAAAAGCACTGCAGAAGTGACGCTGTTGATGAGTCCAGGACTCTGAAGCAAATGTGTTTGATTTGAGCTCCACTCGCGAAAGTTTCCGGCAAATGCTTGACAATTTTGTAATGCATATATTACTGGTATACCTGAGGAGTTGTATTTGCATCTTATTAAGTACTTAGTTTTTTCTGCATATATATATATATATATATATATATATATATATATATATATATATATATATATATATATATATATATATATATAATAAATGTGTCCTTGTGTGTGTGTGTGTGTGTGTGTGTGTTCGTGTGTATTTTTCTTATTTATCTTGAGTTTTTTTAATGTAATTATGTAATTTTCCTGTCTTCTGAATTT
Organism: Eudiplozoon nipponicum; assembly: GCA_029291075.1. NCBI lineage: Eukaryota > Metazoa > Platyhelminthes > Monogenea > Mazocraeidea > Diplozoidae > Eudiplozoon > Eudiplozoon nipponicum. The sequence goes on from JAQBSW010003142.1 coordinate 48,163, forward strand.
TAATTTACTCTTCCAGCTACAATATTTACCTATATCGCATTTAGATTTGTAAATTTCTCATAAGTCGTGGTTTCTTACATTACCTTGGTAATTGTAACAAAAGACTATTTTTCTTGGTCGGTTTTTGGTAAGCTTCTTTACTTCTTTTAAAATATGTTCAGTCGGCTCTGTCGTACCAACCTTGAAAACAATGAACAGATGGTAATATATTACACAAAATAAACCCCACGTCTGACTTTGGCAGTCCAGCGTATTATCTTCGAGATATAAAACATTTTTGTGATTTCTAAATTTCGGCTCTATCATTAAATAATTGCTGTAAATTTATTTGAATGGTAAGATTTTATTCTATCTCAATAAAATTTTTATTCGATGTATCAAATTATTGCCTGCGCTGAGCACAACTTTCTCATTAATTCTGTCTGCCATCTATACAATTCTTAATTCTTAAGTTGTTTGTTTTTTAATTGGTGAAACTCACATCATTCTTTTAATTAATTTTTTTCAAATGTTAATAGATGATTGGTTTTCAAATTATTCTGTGTTAAAATTATTATTATTATTAGCATCTTTTAAATAACGTTCATTTCAATTACCAATACAGGAAGAGAAATGTTAATTTTTACAATAAAATGTATAAAAAATGAATAATTTAACAAACAAATTTTTTGTACGATATTGTTGATTTAATTGGTGTCAAGGTAATGATGTTGATAGGAATCATCTTTCATGTCACTAATAGTAGCATTATTAATGGTATTTGTAACGTATCCAACTTAAGATACAACAAACAATGACAAAGGTATTTCAATATTGTCCATAATAAAATTTGTAAAGCACATGTGGGCAACAGTGAGTATAATATTGGCTCATGTTTGTCGAAAATATTACTTTTTGGTCGAAATATTTTACTAGCACTCACCCACGTAGTTTTGCTTTATATTCTTTTACTTATATTTCGGTCAATTATGGCGACTATTTAAAGCAAGATTGTGAAATTGATTTACACACCAATCCCATTACGTACATTTGTCAGTATAAATTAAGCATTGTATAATGTAGCAAAGGTAATTCATTCAGTAGATCGGTTTCGTCGTTACTGGAAACTCTTCACATACTGCCCACGAATGACTGGGCCCGAGCCTTGGTGCATGTGTTTCGAAGTCTGATGGTCTAACTACTGAACCACACTGCCACAAATAGTCCAAAATTGTAGCGTTATACAATTGTCGTAGCTGCTCAGTGCGCCATATTTAGGCCAGACAAGCCGATTAGAAAGGAAGCGAATTCGAGTGTATATTATTCTAAACACAGCTGGCATGGAGGAGAACGTTTCCACAATAGCTGTATGCACTGTTTATAAAAATCCCACTCCAAATCAGGCGGATTTCAACGTGTTCTTCAAAGCAAAAATGAATACACATTACTCAGAGCGGAGGCTGCTGTTTTCAATATTTTTAAACCTCAGCTAAATGAAAAAATTTTGTGTGTTCAGTAGTTGAATATAAAATGTTGATTTTCTTTGTGTGTGTGTGTTCACTTTGTATCTTGGTATGCATATTTCCGCATTCTGTTTGTTTTGTTTAATGTTTATATTTGATTTAACTTCAATGCTCTTGGTTTCTATAAAAATAATATCTAAAATAACAGATAATAAAGTCGAGTTCAGTTATGGCGTAATGAATGGTTGCCTTTTTAAGCACTTTTTTACATGTGGGCTATAGAATAGAGTTCTACTTCCATACTTGATTTATTTCTCAATTCAATTTTCTGAACAAAACGTCCCCAGGTTAAAATCCCGGCTACTGCCTTTCTGGAAACTTTAATCCTTGCCAAATATGAAGAAACGGCCAAGATCTTATCGTGAATTGGCTCGCTTAAGCAATATTTTGTTTATGCTGATATATATACAGCTCCTCGTCTCTCATTAATATATTTGTTATATTCACCTAAAATCGTTCAATATCCTCAAAATACTGCTCCGATTATTTCAAAATGCCGCTAATATATTAACTATTGCAAATACTTAAATGTTGAATTAAATTGCTCAGTGCTGTCTTTCATGCTTTTATTTTTGCCACTGTTTTCTTGTGCGGGACAAGTGATAGCACTAGTCGTTTAGTAAAATCTTTAATCCTTTACCTTTCCAGGTGCACCGATTTTTGGCCTTGATTGATGGGTACTCAATTGTCCCTTCATTTTGAAGCCGTTCATCAGCTGCTTGCATGAAAATGACGTTGGAGCAAGATTTTCCACTCTTTTATTTCCGATTTTCAGACTTCATCTCAGTCCATCTTCAGGGTTGACACATACTCACAGGATAAAAACAACTTGTGGCAAATTGGTATCCTATTCAAGACAGATCTTTTATATTTATTTTAATTCCTAAAGTATTTTTTTATTGTTTGCTATAATATCCGGTCTTCATACCCATTACTTTATACTCAAATGTATACACAAACTTATCCACTTCACTCCCCTCCCCCGACGCACAAACAACCTATATACACATATGTGTACTCTACGAAAGTGAAATTTTTAGAATAACTATAAGCGAACACTTTGGATTGACGTACACGTCTATCTATGAGGTTTCGATTTTTTTGATTGCTATTCCGGACGCTTAAAAGGATCAAAAATGTTTTGAAAAGTTTAATCATATTGAAGCAATCCTCAAATTCCCAGTTTACCTAATCTCATCCTGCTTCCAATAGGTTATAGAGGGAGAGGTTATATATAAGCTGTGGGTGTAAATATATATATATAAATAAGTAAATAATAAAATTTAAATAAAAAATTAAAATATTTCTAATATATTATATACCAAAATTTATTCGTAGCAGCCCATCTTGTTACTCACATGTCAATTTTTATATATACATAGTTATGTATATGTTTTGGACACAGATATTTTAATGAAAAAATAAATTTACGCAGGATTCAGTCTTTTTCAAACGATTGAATAATACTGTATTCTTTCAACTATTTTAATAACCTCTCTCTCTCTCTATTACCTGTTGCACAAAGGATGAGATTAAGTAAATCGGGAATTTGAGAATTACTGAAATATGATTAAAATTTTTTTTAAATTGTTGATCCTTCTATGCGTCCGGAACAGCAATTAAAAAATTGAGACATTACAGATAGGTGAATATATCAAATCATAGTGTTTGCTTATAGTTATTCTATAAATTTCACTTTAGTAGAGTACACATATGTTTATATAGGTTGTTTTTTGCGTGGGTGGGGGGTGAAGTGGATAAGTTTGTGTATAAATTTGAGTATAAGAGAATAGGCATGAATACCGGATATTATGGCAGACAATAAAAAAATACTTTAGGAATTAAAATAAATATAAAAAGATCTGTCTTGAATAAGGATACCACAGTTGCCACAAGTTGTTTTATCCCTGTGAGTATGGTGTCAACCATGAAGATGGGACTGGAAATGAAGTCCCGAAAATTCGGAAATAAAAAAGTGGAAAATCTTGTTTCAACGTCATTTTCATACAAGCAGTTGATGGAGGCTTTCAAAATGAAGTGACAATTGAGAACCCATCAATCAAGGCCGAAAATCGATGCACCTGGAAATGTAAAGATTCAAGATGTTACAGACCTATTAAATATACGTTTGGAAAGACTTTGATAACTATTTTAAATAAAATTTTCGAGCTTGGTACATACGCCAATCTAATTGTATCTTCATTTTTAAATACAAAATTAACATCGCGTAAGATAGAATAGGCAATTCATGCAGTATATCAGTTTCGTTCTTATTAAGAACTCGTAATTTACTGTCCAGAATTTGCCGTAGACAGGGCTCAAACTTTGCAAGTTTTTTTCTATAAATCAAGTTTGCGATATTTAAATAAACACCAATCCCATTGCATTTAACTAGTCGTCGAACAGCATAGCAAAACTACCGCCAGTTGCACGCACTGACGCGTTTCGATCTTACATGATAGTAGTTTTGCTATGTTGTTCGACGACTGGTTAATTACAATGGAATTGCTGTTTAATTCAAGCTCACAATATTTATTTAATAATTTTTCCTATCAGATACTAATATGGGAATCTTCTAACAAGCCACTATACTGCATTAGTTGCTCATTTATCCTGCCTCTTTAGTTAATCAGGTGTGGTGAAATATATTTTCTTTTTAAAGATTAATGTGCATGGAGAATATCGTGCTCCACCTAAGACTTATAAATTGTTTTATTTTGAAAGCAAAATTGCTTAAATTGACTAACAATGTGTTAGCTGAATACATCAATCGCTAGTTAAATATGTCTAAGAGATATCCGATTAAGTAAGCAAACGAAGATTTTGCTATGAATTCCTGTCATCGTGAAAAATACAAGGAAGTCTAATTGAAGTCAGTTTAGGCTATAACTCTAAATTAGTCAAAGATGTGACGAACACATTTTGGTGCAAGTAATGACCAACTGGTGTCGGTTATAAAGAAATATTGCACCATATATTAAGTAATATTGAACTATTAAATACTGCTTGTTGCGAAGAACTAATATATATGAAAGTATGTATTAGGTGTTGCGAACCTAGTAACAAATTATTTCAATTGTGACCAGAAGGATAAACCAAAGACAGCATGAACGGTAATATTGAATTAATAATAAATAATAAATAATATTGAACTAATTCCTAGAGAGAAACATCTGGAAAATATACTTCGTCACAAATAATTAGACCATTCCAATGTGTTCGGTTTAAGCACATATAAAGTACAGACTACATTAGGGCCATAGTCCTAGGAAATATCTAGGCTATTAGATAAGGATCTATGTATTCTTGAATAAGGCATGGAGTATGTAGTATAAATTTAATTCGTGTAGACTTTATATAATAGATAATAACCGATATTTACACTTGCTATACATCTAATGACACACGTATACTCACTCACTTGAAGAAATCAACGCTACACCAAAAATTTCCTACATAATGTGGGACAAAATAACAATGTTGAACAATTAAATCACAGGTTATGCTTAGCTGAGTTAGACTGAAGAGAACACGGAAGCATCGTGAATCTGTATACACTCCAAAGCATAAGAAAATTTTGAACGTGTCTCTGACGGAAATGATTAGTAAAAGCATTATCAAAGCCTAAGTCAATAGGGTAATTTCTGACTGTTTGACAAGGACTTGTGTACATTAATTTTAACAGGATCAGTCGCAATACAGATTTTACAACAGGAAGATTAAAATCACCTTCTGGATTGTATAATAGAATGATAAACTGATTAAATAACCGGAATCTCATTTGGAATCTAAGAAAATTTTTCGATAATAAAATAATATGTGATTAAAGATTCTAATACCAGTTAGAAGAGGCAACAGACACCCTGAGTATAAGTATGTATTAGGTGTTGCGAGCCTAGTAACAAGTTAGTTCAGTTGTGACCAGAAGGATAAACCAAAGACGGCATGAACAGAAAGTATTATCCCATGCACATTCGTTTCGTGCCTACTGGCGACTCATCAGTAGGAGCCAGTATTACGCCCTTTAACCACCCGCTAACCACTAGTACCATGTACCTTTTCGGTACTATAATGTTGGTATCAGTTACTGACGCAATAGCCATAGTGACAGTATCCTTTACAAAATCCGTATATGTATTATATAGAGTGAGTTAGCGTTGAAGTCGCATTGTCGTAAACAATATGATGTTAGCTTCACTATTGCAGGTTTACACATTCGTCTAGGAGATTGTACCGTCCTATTATCCCACATTCATCTACCAAATATATAGCGGTTAAAGGGCGTGATACCGGCTCCTACTGATGCGTCGCCAGTAAGCACGAAACGAATGTGCACGTGAGATTAAACTTTCTGTTCATGCTGTCTTTGGTTTATCCTTCTGGTCACAACTGAATTAACTTGTAACACCTAATAAATGCTTGCATATATATCAGTTCTCCACAACAAACAATATTTAACCTGAGTATAAGGTTTTCCAATCGCCCAAATGTATTTAACCCTTATGCGGATTACCAAAGTGATAACAACAATCGTTTAATATTCGCTAATTTTTCGGTTACAGTCTCCATTTGTACCAGCTCTTCTGAGGAAATTGAAGAATCCACATAATTACCTGCATACCAGTATGATTGATTACGAAAAAATATATACAGTTTAGTCGTACAAAGCGCGCCCTTTATTACAACAAATGAACTCATACCTCTTTAGTTATTAATATTTCCTGAGGCTCGGCTGTTGTTCTTCCAACTCGCTTATGCTATTTATTGCTTATTCCCTTCGCTTTGTGTGATAATTAACTGAAAATCTAATTAGACTTGAAGAGAACCATTGTTGCGCCCCTGGCCTCAAGGTTAGCCACTGAAACACATTTCGTTCATCAGCAGACTGCCTTGATACCCTACTAAATCTATGGAGTGCTACAGAACGGAACCCATCAGATATGTTAAAAGAATTGCGTTATATATATATATATATATATATATATATATATATGAGAGAGAGAGAGAGAGTTTGCTCGCATAAAGCGCGCCCCTTATTAAAACAAATTAAAAATTCTTCATTAATTTCTCACGAGCCCTGATTGCTATCTCTAGTATTCTCTTATATTTTCTGCTGCTTTGTTTATTTCCTAATGCGGAGTAATCATATGTCCTTCGAATCTGCCCTAATTAGAACCATTAGTGTGTTCTTGACCGCAAGTGTAACCACTACAGAATAAAACTTTGCAGGAGTAACAGACATCAAAAATATTTTATATTCTTAATTTTCGTAAAATTTAGCCTGCCTTCTAAATCATGTTGTAGATACCTTATACAGGTTTAGAAAACTTTATTTATTGCGATTTGGTTTTTAAGTCCCACTGCTAATAAATTTATACGAAGTTGAATCTAGCATTGCTTCAAAATCCATACTTGTTAAAGATTGCAGTGCCAAATTGTTTGTTATATTTTACTAAACTTATACTAATATCTGAGCGATACCGGCTCCTGCTTATGTTTCATCAATAGGCACTAATATACATGTATACGAAATGAATTCTTTGTTCATCCTATCGTTGGCATATCTTTCTGATCATATTCTAACGAGCAATTACTAGCTACGCAATACCTATTGCATTGTTGTATGTATGCTGGTTCATCACACACAGCACTATAGAATTTTACAGCTGATAGTTTAGTGGAATGGGAGTAAAGCATGTTATACTATCTTTGAAAACTTGATTTAAATAATAGTACTTACTTGGCTTCTTGAAGGAACTTCTTTGTTGCGAACCTGGATTAATTGGAATTACCTGATCTGAGTTTTGACTAACGCAGCTTTCATTGAAGACCTACGGTAAAGTAGGTCGAAATATTTTTCTAAAAGAAAATTACTGGAACAATGAAAGCTGCGTTAGTCAAAACGCAGATCAGGTAATTACTTGGCTTACTAAATCAGTAGTTTAGCAAGACTACTGAAATAATGCGGTAGTTAACCGCGGAATCCATTTTCGTCTTCACTGAGCGACGTTCCAATTGTTAGATAAGGATTTTAATACTATCAGAAATGGTATTATTAAAACCTAGCAGAACTGTTCATTTCAAATTTTACCTAGTTTAATTAAATAGTGTTTTTATACTTGAGAAAAAAGGGAATCTCATTTCATTAATTAAGTCGCAAAACAACAAAAATTCTATCAGTAGCACATACCGATGTGTTTCGAACTTTCATGGTAATCATCAGAGCTAGACAGCAAATTATATAACGAGGATCAAACCACAGGGCGTAGACAAGTCAACCAAGACCAGACCTGAAGCTCTCACACATAGCAGTCTCGCATAAAGCTTACTTGACGAGAAAACTTCGACTGCATAATTTATATGCAATTACGAACATCACATTTCCGCGGCTTCCGCCACCTGCGTGCAAGCTATGCATTTGAACAATCAAAGATTGCGTGGATGGTGATTAGCCGACAATTCCAGTGAAGTCCAATGTATGCGAGAATACTAGGTGTAAGAGCCCTAGGTCTGACTCTATTTATCTAATATCAGCTCTTAAGTTATTTTCTTTGTTTGTCCGTTTGCTGTCATGGTCTGATAATGACCGTAGAATGGTAAAACACATCAGAACGTGCGACTTACACTCGTTTTTGATTTTAGTCGATTGATTAAATAATATTAATTTGATGTTTATTTAAAGTTTGCAAGATATATTTAATGAGTTTTTATCACCACCCACACAGTCAACGCTTATTCAATTGTATAACTTGCGTTAATTTTTCATTTTTTCTGCCAAAACTTAATGTTGAGCTTGATTGAAAAAATGAGCAGTTTTACTGGAAAATTATTTTCACAATACGGTATTAAGAAATGAATTTTAAAGATAAATCGCGTGTAAAAACCAGGGTTCAATTCATTAACATATTATAACATGAAATGGTTAATGAGACTGAGGTATATCAAATTTCATTTTATTAGCCTTAGACCTAAAATTTAAAAAACAAAAGCATGACCTTCTTTTTCTTAAAAATACAGTAATATCGCATTTTATGTAGAACGAAAAACCAATGCTTCGGCAAATCTAGGGTCATTTCCTCCTTTTCATTTAAGCCTGTTTGATAGAAAAAATATTGTTCTTATAGTTAAGTGGAAATTTATGGTGGTTTCGCGCACGGTAAACTGCTTTATAAAAAAGCATCGATGTAAGGTTGGCATAAATACAGGTGTTGGTGAAAATAATCAAAGTTAACCGAACATAGCATCAATTAAAATTTTGATTAAAGACCTATCAGTTTTGGAATGTAAACCTTACTAGAAAAATGTTTTGACAACTAAATAAACTGAAAGTATAATCTCATGCACATTCGTTTCGTGCCTACTGGCGACTTCTCAATAGGAGCCGGTATTACGCCCTATAACCACTATATACTTGGGTGAAGAACGTGGAATAATAGGACGGTAAAATCTCCTAGATGAATGTGTAAACATGCAATTGTGAAGCTAACATAATATAGTCTACGGCAATGCAACTTCATCGCTAACTCACATTATATAATATATATACCGAGTCTGTAAAGGATACTAACACTATGGCTATTGTGTTAGTAACCGATACCAACATTATTGTACCGAAGAGTAACATGGTACTAACACTATGTTTTCCGAGTCGGTACATTGTACCCACATGATGGATATCCATTTATGCTATAGTTCACCGAAATTGAGAATTACAACAATTTCTGAACACCTGTTACTCCAGTAAATCCCTGCATATATATTAGTTCTCCGCAAAAAACAGTATTTAACTGTTATATATTAAATTGAATGATGTCATGCTTACCGCGAAATGTGATAACTGATATCGATAAAGGCCAGGGCGTGTGGATTTACTTAAGTAACAGGTGATCAGAAATTGTTGTAATTCTCAATTTCGGTGAAATATAGCATAAATTGATATCCATCATGTGGGTACCATGTTCCGACTCGGAAACCATAGTGTTAGTACCATGTACCTTTTTTCGGTGCAATAATGTTGGTAACGGTTACTAACACAATAGCCATAGTGTTAGTATCCTTTACAGACTCGGTATATATTATATATAGTGTGAGTTAGCGTTGAAGTCGCATTGTCGTGGACTTTATATGATGTTAGCTTCACATTTGCAGGTTTACACATTCATCTAGGAGATTGTACCGTCCTATTATCCTACATTCCTTACCCAAATATATAGTGGTTAAAGGGCGTAATACCGGCTCCTACTGATGAGTCGCCAGTAAGCACGAAACGAATGTGCATGAGATTATACTTTCCGTTCATGCTGCCTTTGGTTTATCCTTCTCGTCACAACTGAACTAATTTTTTATTAGGTTCGCGACACCTAATACATAATTGCATATATATTAGTTCTCCGACACAAACAGAATTTAACTAAAAGAGCTATTTCGATGAATATATTATACTGAAAAGGATGCTAAAACACTTTTGCATTTAATATGCTGTCCTTATTTGTATTCCCTCGGTCGCAAATGTCGAACGCAAATTAAATTTGATATTAGTTATTGCGACTCAATGTGGGTTTTATGAACTTTTCGTAATAGAAATGAAAAAAGCATAATAATACCACTAGAAAAACAGTTTTCTAGGATCCAAGCACGAGTTCCCATTGAGGTTCAAACTTGTGAATAATTTTACGTCGCCCTAGCGGCAATTGTTAGGTGGAATTGATTCGATGCTGCATTCCTAATATTGATCCAGACTTGTTGCTGCGTCACTCCGACCACGGAATTTAGCATATTAATTCTCCTAAAGAAATTCTCCAGAGTTACAATTATTTGATTAAAGACGATTAAAATATGATTGCATATAAAATAAATTTTCTGATTTCTGGAGCTTTTGCAATATCTTATTATTATTTAAGTAAATGCGCATTATCTTGCTCGCATTATGGTTTAGAATTTTTCCTACTTCGTTACCAGATGCACAGCTGTTATTGTAGATTTACACTTCGTAGTGTAACTCCCACATCTTGGAGCCGAATTATATTTTCTTATAATACTTGAGGTTAACTAGATTCGGCATATCTGTAGGCTTCAACGTCTGCACCATCGTCAAGTTTGTCCGGCAAGGCTATAGCATGCACAATTGGTATTTTAGAGCTACCAGTCATCGTGTCTCATTCAAATATTAGCATACGCAGTCTTTTGTTCATTAGTTGAAGTCAACGCGATACTGCACATATTTAGGCTTTAAAAACTTCAACACAGTCATGCCTGTCTAACATGGTCATTTAATGAATGCTTGATAATGTAGATCTGCTAGTTCTTATGTCTACATTATATCTTGGAGCACGAAGTACTTTTATCTGATCATACTCGAGATCAACTCACTTCTGTATATTTTTAGACTTCAACTATTGCACCATTGACATGCTTTTCTGCTTGGGTATCTGATACACGACAGGTATTGTGGATCTGCTAGTCCTCGTGCCTTCTATGAGACGTAAAGCCCAAGTCTATTGGTTTTTGATACATGAATTCAAGTCGATACTGTGTGTCTATGGTTCGCATGCAGAAGAAGCATGAGGACGATACCTGGTGTCAAGATAACATATGCAGCGCATTCATCAATTGCTCATGGCCACAAAACATTATTATTCTACCCTATATGGTATTCAAATGACCGTGAGTAAATACAACCAAAGCGTAACTTCAGCGTATCCATGGTTTTTTTTCGTAATTGGTCGATTTGCACTCTCGGTTTCGCAATAATCCAATTGATCCTCATTTCCAATTACACGTTGAGCTCAGCTTCGTAGTGGCTGAGTGCTGCCCCACCCCTTTCACGCCAAAGGCTTTCAGAATACTCGTAATAACCAGTGGAAATGAAGTTTGATCTGATCTTGGTTTTTAGACGTTTTTTACCTCATTTCCAATACGACCTTCAGAATTATAATAACAAACAGTACACGGATCACTCAATCAGATTTGAGAAAATGGTTATTACGAATGGTGAGGAGAGGTATCCGCACCCAGCCCACAAAAAACCGTACTCGACGCTACTTTGAAATGAGAATCAATCGATTGATTGCGGAAACAAGAGAACATCGTGGATGTGTTAAACGTGATGATCACATTGCGCAACCAATAACAACAACTTTCAAATCTTATCTGCATAGCCGTCACCAAATGCAAATTTGGCTACAAAATGAAGAACAACAATATCAGATATGTGGAACAACAAGTTATAAATAGATATATCGCAAATACTAGGCAGGCTACGAACTCGAGAAAAGCAGAATCTGCACGATTGTTACCGAAAGCACACACTCATGTGATGCAAAATGTAAATAAACGACAAATCAAAAATATCTGAAAATGAAAATTTATGTAATTAAACGAACATTTGTTGCGCAGGCAGTGATACCAAATTACTATAAGCAAAGTTGCGAAATTTCTACAAAAACCTGACCCAAATTATCACACACTTGTCAGTATAAGCTAAGTATTGTACAGTGTTGAAGAGGCAATTTATCCAGTAGAACGTATTCGTCATTATTAGAACCATTATCACATACTGGCGAAAATTTGCGTGGTTAGAGCACCAGATTCCGAAGCAGGTGTGCGCAGTTTCGAGTCCTGTCCACGGCGTATTCTGGCCAGTACTTCAGGAGTTCCTATTAAGGACGAAACCGGTCTACTGGATGAATAGCCTTTTTAACACCCTACAATTCTTTGCTTATACTGACAAATGTGTGTACTTAATAGGTCAGGTGTTTGTATCAAGATCGCAACCTTGATTATAGTAATCACTAAAAAAATGAAGTTATGCTGAGCTTAGATAAGCTATTAGCTCATGCAAAACGAATAATCAGGTATAATACCAATCGTGACCACGTAGCGCAACAAATAAAATTAGTTGTTCACTTACTCCAATATCCTAAGGCAAACACCAATATGACATAAACATTTCTATCTAAACAAACTGTCGTTTATTCTTAGGAATAAATTTATTTTGCTTTAAAATCTTTCAAACAAATATTTTTTATTTATTCATTAATAAACTCTTGTATAGACAATACAATTTAACAATAATTGATTGCGAGGGTGGTGATAAAAATGCTTTAAATCAAGTTTGCGAGCTTGGAGTAAACACCAAACCCATAGTATTTAACCAGTCTTCGAACAACATAACAAAACTACCGCCAACCGCAACGCATTGACGCGTTTTGACCTTCCATGATCATCATCAGAGTACGATTGCAAACTGACTCTTGTATTTTCAATGTTTAATTTAAGTTTGCGGGTAGTTGAGTTCATTCGACAAATTTGCCTACGAATTAACTAAAAATTTTCACAATTACGTTTTCTTTCTTTAATTACATTGATAATTAACCAATATATTAACGTGTGAATATGTTTAAAAGCAGGCGTATAAAACAGTTATGAGAAGCCTTATAATTTTTTCACGAGAACTCAACACGTCTGTTATATCTGATGCGCAATATATATTTTCATTTCTCGAATGGAATGAGGATTAATTTGGATTAAATACATACATTATTACTGTATCTGTGAATTCTAGTTGTTTTAAATATTGTTTAGCGTGCGCAGAGCTGTCATTTTTTAATTTTATTCCGCATTTTTATTGTGCGGGACAACTGGAAGCACTCTTTAGTCGGTAAAATTATTATTACTACGGAGAAAGTTAAGATCACCCAATTCCTCCCATAAACAGACAAAATTAAATTTGAATTGAATGTTGTCAAATTGGTGTTAGACCATAGAGAGAATAAATGTAAGCCGAATAATGAATAGAATAGGTTAAAATCGATTTTTTTATTTTATAAATTTAATACATCTTAACGCAGAGCAAAGATTGAGCAACAGAAAAGCAATGAATCAGAGGGATTATAATGATAAAATTTATGTGCAGTTAAATAATAATAAGGAATGTTGTCAAATTGGTGTTAGACCATAAAGAGAATATATGTAAGCCGAATAATGAATAGAAAAGGTTAAAATCGATTTTTTTATTTTATAAATTTAATACATCTTAACGCAGATAAAGATTGAGCAACAGTGCTAATGAATCAGAGGGATTATAATGATAAAATGTATGTGCAGTTAAATAATAATAAGGACCCAACAGATAAGGTACAATGCGAGGTTATGACTTTAATCACACAAATGATTGGGTCTGAGAAATTAGATTCAGTGCTTGGAAACGCAAAAATAAAACGGATCACACTGCCTCTCATAAGGTATGGTTTAGTAAAGTTTCATAGACAAGATAATCCACTTAGGCTAATTTGAATGTTCAGAATTTTACACCTTAAAAGGTGCCCAAATTTCAATGCCATAGAATAAGTAAATAAACCTATTTTCTAGATTATAAATTAAAGCACACTTATCACTTTAATGAAATTATTAATAAATATAAGTTATTAGAAAATAATAAACTGGTAAGCTTGGCTGTGGTATCTATGTATACTAACATTCCGATGCAGGCTGCATTTGAGTGAGTCAAACGTTGCTTAACTGACTACCCTGAAATACTAGAAGGTATTAAAACGATGTTAAGGAGTATTATTTAGATGTTCAAAAATTGTATGTTCTCTACATACTTTATATTTAGAAAAGAATTCTACCCACAAAATAAAGGTGTTCCTATGGGGCAACTATTATCGGTACCAGTCGCTAATATTTATATACATTATTTATAACAAAATCTCTTGATCAGATCTCACGTCAAACCAGACTTATATTTAAAATTTTTAAATGATATATTCTTAATTTGAAATCGAAGGAATAAAGAGTTGGCGAGTTTTCTGTATTTAGCTAATCAACTAGGTGAGTTAAAATTTACATATGAAAAAGAAAGAACAGAAGAATTATCACTAATAGATGTAAAATTAAAACGAATGTATCAGATATCAGAAAAGGATATTCATTGGAAAGATATATATATTCGGGTATCATCCTTAATTACTGCTCTAATCACCTGTTTGAGATAAAAATAGGAATTATAAAATCCATGATAACGAGAAGGCTTAAAATAGTGAATTTAAAATATAGGGGCAAAAAACTAACGAAATTGAAAGAAATAATTCTTTAAATCAAGTTTGCGAGCTTGAAGTAAACACCAATCCCATTGTTTTTAACCAGTCGTCGAACAACATATCAAAACTACCGCCAGCCGCAACGCACTGACGCGTTTCGACCTTCCATGATCATCATCAGAGTACGACGGCAAACTGACTATCGAGGATCAAACCGCATTGAATATATATGGAAATCAAATTTAGATAGGCAGCTCTCACATCCTAGCAGTTCGCATACATTAGACGACTGGAAATATCGGCTGCACAATTTCTATGCAGTCACGAACATTAACTGTTGCAGCTTTCGCCACATATACACATATAAGCAATACAATAAAACAATAATTGATTGCGCGGGTGTAACAACAATTCTTTAAATCAAGTTTGCGAGCTTGAAGTAAACACCAATCCATTGTTTAACCAGTCGTCGAACAACATAACAAAACAAATCGCCACCAATGCTGGCGCTTTTCGACCTTCCATGATCATCATCAGAGTACGACGGCAAACTGACTTTAAATCAAGTATGCGAGACTGCTAGAGGTGAGAGCCGCCTATCTAAATTTGATTTCCATATATATTCAATGCGGTTTGATCCTCGCTAGTCAGTTGCAAACCGTACTCAGATGATTATCATAGAAGATTGAAACGCGTCAGTGCGTTGCGGCTGACAGTAGTTACTGTTATGTTGTTCGACGACTGGTTAAAAACAATGGGATTGGTGTTTACTTCAAGCTCGCAAACTTGATTTAAAAAATGGTTACCACCACCCGCGCAATCAATTGTTGTTTTATTGTATTGAAAGAAATATTCAGGATAAATGGTTATCCGGAAAAATTAATTGAGAAAATCATAAATGAGACACTATTGAGATTTAATGGAAAAATCAACCAAGCTATACAGGTAAAGGATTTAGAAAAATAAAATGAAGATAAACACAGAACTCTGGTTCTACCAGATTCCAGATTAAGTAGAAAAAATAGCACATTGCCAACGAAATAAAACATAAGAACAGTAGTAAGAAAATCAGTTATTATAGGCAATAATCTACCGAATCAGAAAGACAAACTATAACCACTCAAAATATCAGGGGGTATCTGAAATAGATTACCAAGTTTGATTAAGAATTCGACTGAAATAAAATCAGGAATGAACGTCATGAATGTGACATCTGGAGAAAAATCATCAGGCCACATATTTAATGAAGCCTTATCGAATGACTGGAAACGTAGCTTAGAGGAATCAAAGATAAAAATAAATCCAACTAAGAGATCGCGAGTAGGAATTTGAAATAGTAAGTGAAACAATTTATATGGAGTTAGAAAGGTGTATTTTGGCTGATGTACTATAGTTTTAGTGAATCGTGTGCACGGGGCAACTGACATAGTAATGATGATTTAGATATATATATATATATATATATATGTATATATCGATTTTACATATATATATATATACATATATATGTATATTTATTGTTGGATGGATGTGGAAATATTTATACGTTTATTTAGATATATAGATTATACATGGCGTGTACACTTAAATAAATATATATATATATATATATATATATATATATATATATATATATATATATATATAGTCATACACGTATGTATGTATATAGATGAATATATAGATAATTATGTAGATGTTGAAAAGAACCCACATGGTTGCGTTATTCTTATCTATATATGCATAAGATATAGTGTGTAGACGTATAAATAAATGGATATTTATATATAGGTTGTGGGTATAAATAAATATAAATAAGTAAATAATAAAACAAGCTAATTGCTGATATATTATGCACTCAAGGTAAATTGTAAAAACCCACCTTGTTGCTTACTTATTTTATTATATATACATAGATATGTATATGGTTTGGACACAGATATTGAAATGAAAAAAATCAATTTATACAGGATCTGAGTATAAATGTGTATTTGGTTGATATACCATTCGTTAGTGTAGGCTCCGTATCCAGTCTTGCTAAAACGATAGAATTACACTACATTCTTTCACCAGTTTTCCTAACCTCTTACTCGATATACCATATTACACACAGGACGAGATTAGGTAAATCGGTAATTTGAGGATTACCGCAATACGATTTAAAAAATTTTTTTTGATCGGTAAAAGTAATTAAAAATAAAGACATCACTGATAGGCGTATATGTCAATTCATGTTTTGCTTATACGTATTGTATAATTATCACTTTAGATCAGAGTACACATACTTGTGTATAAGTTTCGGATTTGACCGCATTTTTCTTTTGCGGGACAATTGTTAGCACTCATAGGTCGGCAAAATCTTGAACCTTTTATCTTTTCAGATGATGTAATTTTTGGCCTCAGTTAATGGGTTCTCACTTGTCCCTTCTCCTTTAAGCCTTCAATTAGCTGATTGTCTGAAAGCGCTTTAGGATCAAGATCCGCCATTGATCTTTCACCTATATTTCGAGACGTTATTTCCAGTCTCATCTTCAGGGTTGACACAATACGCACAGGAGTAAAACACAACTTGTGGCAAATGTGGTATCCTCATTCAAGGCAGATATATTTATATATATTTTATTTTAATTGTCTTCCTAATATCCGGTCTTCATACCTAGTCTCTAATACTCAAATGTATACAAAAACTTATCCCTGTCCCCCTCTGCGCACACATCTACCTATAAACATGTGTATTTTAACTATAAGCACACCTAATGGATTGACATACACGCCTATCAATGATGTCTATATTTTAATTGCTGTACCGGACGCATAGAAAGATCAACAAATTTTGAATTCTATATTGCTGTAATCCTCACCTGCCCCCCAGTTCACCTAATTCCATCCAGCTTGCAATCGGTTATATACAGAGGAGATTAAAAAACTATTGAAACTCTATAGAGTATTATTCTATCATTTTGACAAGACCGAATACGGAAGTTACACTAACTAAATCGTTTTTCCGCTCAGTACACATTTATACTCAGATACTATATGAATTAGTTTCTGTATTAAAATATCGTATATATCTATATATATAGATAAACATATAAGCAACTATGTGGGTTACTCCCACATCTTTTATAAATATCTATATATCTAAATATAACTATACCTACGTGTATACACTATATATATATATCAGCAATCTTTTATATTTTAATTTTATTTTTACTTATATATTTGTACCCACATCTTATAAAATATCCATTTATACATATGTCCACACGCTATCTATGTATATATATATAGATAAGCATATAAGCAACTATGTGGGTTCATCCCACATCTTTTATAAATATCTATATATTCATCATATATATATATATATATACGTGTATATACCATATATATAATATGAATCTCATACAAGCAACACTGTGAGTCCCGCAACGGATAAATTATATCAGTAAAACACTTTTTATATATCTATTTTATTGTCTATCTATATACTTCTATATATATATGTAGATATATGTATCTATAAGCAGTTGAAATAGGTTCTTTGAAATTCAACCACTTACAATTTATATGTATATATAAATATCAAAGCATATCTATCTTCCCGTCTACACCTCATATATATATGTATATATATATATATATATATATATATATATATATATATATATATATATATATATACATAATGCCTATCTCAATTCACATAAGCAACCATGTGAGCTTTTCCCACCTATATATATATATATATATATATATATATATATATATATATATATATATATATAATGTTGATAATATGCGTTGGGGATGTGGATTTTTCGTCTATACATGTGAGTATAAGAGATTAAGTATTAAAACCGGATATTAGAGCAGACAATAATAATACTTCATAAAGTAAAATAAATATAAATAGATCTGTCTTGAATGAGAATACCACATTTGCCACAAGTTGTTTACTTTCGTTTGAGTAATGTGTCAACCCTTAAGATGGGACTAGAAATGCGACAACCTTAATACTCATCTAAATATATAAATGAAGATCGTGAATGATTTCGATGCGAATTGATGAATGAAATTAACATTATTTTCGTGGGCGGCGATAACAATTACATTAACCAAAGGTGCGATCTTATTATAAACCCCTAATCCACTATGTAGATACACATCTATGTGTATTATAGAAAATGCAATTCAACCAGTACACTGGCTACGCCGTATTGAGAACTTATCACGTGCTTTCCAGAATTTGCCGCGGACAGGGCTCGAACCTGGACACGTCTACTTCGGAATCTGTTGCTCTAACCACTGAGACATCCTGCCACATACTATACACGTTTTTCAGTAATATACTAAATAATGTTTCTCGGTCAGCCTTTCTTTTAGGTAGAAATTGGAACAATTAGGATCTAAAGTTCCAACGAACCTGCGCCAATCTGTCATTATAAAACAGACACCACTCTACGTAGAGAAGTGATATTAAATTGAACGTTTCTTTAGCTAATAGAGCATTGGTTGGGCTGGCGGTGACACTAATTTCAGTAATGAAGTGTGCGATCTTGACATAAATCCTGATCCCTAATGTAAAAATAATTGTCTGCAGAAACTAAGCGAAGTATAGTGTAGAAAAGGCAATTGATCCAGTTGACCGGTTTCGTCCTTATTGGGAACTCATCATGTACTGGCCAGAATTTGCCGCAGACAGGGTTCAAATCTGGCCACGTTCATATAAATATATAAATGTTTAATTCAATACAAGATCCACAAGTAGTATGGCGTCAGGACTATAATGATGCTCGGAAGCTTTCCGCGCGTGTACTGTCCATTAAAAGTGTTGTAATATCAGAATTTACCAGACTTCCCCCCTTTCCAACTCTTTTTATCCTAATATACTTTTGAATTTGCTTTATTAATAAACGGCCAGTCCGACCTAAATATCGCACTGAACAGCTTTGGCACTTGTATAAATAGACAGTGATGAACTGTTCAATTGCAGGTAGATTGTGCTTCACATTTCTGTTTGGCAGGCGTTTAATTGTGTGAACAAACACAAGTTATTTACAAATCGCACAAGATATAATCGTTTTATTAATTAGTCAAGAAAATTTCTCAGATGGTATGTTCCGTCTAAGGGGTGCACTGGCATATACAATCTTTCGGTTGGGTGCAGCTTTATTGTTTTATTTTCGTTGTTTGCACCTCATTTTTGCTTTAATAATCCTTTCGTGAACTGTTCTTTTAATAAAGCAGTTTTGAGCACCGCCTGGTCTTGGCACGAAAACTCGTCAGAACTGTTTTCTTTCATTCTGCCGGATGAAATGCTGATTTTCTACACACCCGATTGCCTACTTTTCAGGACCCTATTCTGTTAGTTTTGTCTCTCCATTCTCCAGACTACCTGCATTTATTTAGCGGCATGTCTGGATATCTGCCTCTAGAATTTTTGATATTTCAGACTTTGGATCTGTGTTTCTGTCTGTCTATCTATCAGAAAATTTACTTTAATATTGGTCTCATCTAAGAAATATAGCTTCCATGTTTAATCAGTGCATCTATCTCCTCCGTTCTCTCTCTCTCTCTCTCTCTTTCTTTTTATAGCCGGGAATTTACTTGTGACTTTTAAAACAATATATTAAATAAATAAAAGATTTTCTGTTTTACTCACTTCCTCGCATTTTAGATTCTGTATCATATTATATATTTAGCTAAGTTGTGTGCTTTTGTGTCGACATCAATAGAAGCTCAAACGCGTCTTCTAACACTATTATGGCTATAGTTAGAGAGAAAGAGATTGACATATAAAAACAAACACTTGAATTCAACAAATACTCTATGAACAACCACAGTTGAGCAGGCTATCACTCTTGCACACGCAAAAATAGTTTCTAGTCCACTAGGAAATCACTAATTTGAGAATTCATAGTCAAAGAAGCGTAATCTGTTTGGCAATGTTTATGCCCACGAAAATTTTCGCATTTAGTGTATTAAAATTTGGTTCTCTTAAGGCAGCATGTTTCTCTCTGCAACTAAATCTATCCATATGGTATATCGGTTTGCTATGACGACTAAATTGCATTCTTCAACATTGGATGGATACAGAAAGAAACAATATTAGTTCTGTCTTGTAGTGTGAATTTGCACAAAACTTGGATACTTTCCTTCAACTATCACTTCCGCATACTTTATTTATTTTTCGTATTTCTTCTTACTAAATTATGAAAAAGAAATTTTAAAATAAAATATTTCTGAAGTTACTATATAAGTATTCATGTTCCGGACTAACGTACAATCGTTTAAAGTTTACTACTTAAAGTAAATAGTTGTTTGTGTTGAAGCGAAACATTTCACAACAGAAATAGATTGATTAACAGTTTGCCATATATCGATACCCACCGAGAGATAAATCTTCACACAATAGGAAGAAATCTACGTTAGAATTGCTTGTGGAGTTGTAAATGAATTTCCATCATCAAATTCGCTTAACGCCCGCATTGTATTGAATGACATCTCAACGGAGAATCACTTCTGTTTAATCTGGGTTATGTTACTTTTTTCACGTGAGTCCAGTGTAATGCAACTTTATGTTTATATTGTGCGTCGTTGTCAAGATATTAATTAATCACTAATCAAATGCACATGCAATTTAATTAACCATGAATGTTTTGCTGATTAATGATGTATATTGACATTTCTAATTGTGCATAATTCATCAGGGCATGAAAGAATTGAAAATTGAAGTATGTTATTTAATTATCACATTGGAGACGATGGATTAGAGTGTATAACTTGTGAGTAATCACCAACGTGCACCGGTATGTGAACGTTTGGGAATAAATAGGACAGTTTTGACTGTTGTGAATAACGGCAAATCCGTGAGGGTTGATTTTTTAAATATTGTTATTTTTTACTAAAATATATATCGAAAGATAAAAAAAGGAATTTGAATAGAAATGTGAAAAGTAAATAGAGGTAAAGTCAGTTATTCAGTAAAAAATTCTTTATGTTTATGAATTTTTTTTATTGTATCGTTGTATAGGTTGTTAAATTTATCATGTTTTATTTACTTAAGTGCAATAATTTATCATAAAATGATTTAAATAAACGATATAAATATGAAATTATTATCATGTATTAATTGTAATAATGACTTCATATATATATATATATATATATATATATATATATATATAATGGAATTAAATAAATATTACATGAAATATTAGAAGCAATTCATCAAATAGACTGGTTTCGTCTTTTTTGGCACTCGTCAGTTGATGCGAAAATTGACGTGGCCTATACTTAAACTGTAGCCTTTTTCTGTCTCGCAATACATTCCTTGCAGCCAAGAAGTCGCGTAAAGTATGCAGTTTACAATCATATATCAACTTATATATTTCGGTCCGTGTTTCCTCCTATATATTTATATATTTGTGGTGAAGCTCAAACATCGAATATTGTAAATATAGCATAAAATTTAACATTTTAAGACTTCGCTTTCTTAAACAACTCCGCAATAATAAGCAGGACCAAATAATAAATAAAAACATTGATAGTGTGGGAGGTGATAGCAATTATTTGAAACAAGCTCGCAAGCCTGATTAAAACACTAATCTTTTTGTGTTTGATCAATCGCACAACATAACTAAACGACCATCAGGAACAGGTACTGGCGCGTTTCGAAGTTCCATTGTCATCAGCATAGCACGAGTATCAGACTGCAATGCATGTATAGGGAAAGTAAAGCGAGATATGCGGCTCTCTTTCCAAGTAGTCTCGCGTAAGTTTTACATGACTGTAAATATTGGCTGCACAATTACTATGCAATCACGAACATTAAATTTTTGCAGATTTCGCAGCAAGTTATACAATTAGGCAACCATTGAATGCGCAGGAGGTAATAAGCTCTTGGAAGATCGAAATGCGTCACGAGGTGTGATTGACGTTACTTTAGCTATGTTTTGCGAATGGTTAAATACAACGGGATTTTTATTTATATCAAGATCGCAAACTTGATTTAAATGAATGCATTTATTAATTACTTAATTGTATAACTGATATTAATGTAACGAAAGCTGACGGCATAGAAATTGTGCGGCCGACATTTCCAGTCAAATGAAAATATGCGAGCATTCTCAGAGTGAGAACAGTATATCTAAAAATGCTTTCATTATATATGCATTGAAATACAATCCTCGATAGTCGGTTTGCTGTCGTACTCTAATGATGGCTATGGAAATTCGAAACGCGTCAGTACGTGTAACTGACATCAGTTTTGCTATATTAAACGACTTGCTAAATTTGATGGAATTAGTGTATATATGAAATTCGTAATCTAAATGTGAAGGGCCAAATTTTCGGTGTGAAAATGTAGAAAATAGATGTATAAATCTTGTTTCACACAAAATTTATCAGTAAAATAACCGAATATTCCTTCCAGTCATTTGTAATCGTAGCGAGCTCCATTTGGTTCATAGATGTGGCAAATCAAAAAACACAATGGGACTCTGATAAATGTGCTTATAAAATGAAATTTTCTATCTTAGGTATTATGTATTCATATCATGAAATTATACTTCATTGTTGCATTAATAATCCGTGTGGTGTGATGTTTTATTTATAATGAAAGATCGACGGTGGCTAGTGAAATTATTAGGGTCAAAGCGATAATTACCGAAATCCATCTGGAAAAAAGAATTACTACAAAATATATGTTGGTTTATAAATTACGATAGCATAATTTGTTCCTGTCTAAATGAAATACGCACCTGTTCAAATTCCGGCCGCACCAACATTTGCCACAAGTTGTGTTTTACTCCTGTGCGTATTGTGTCAACCCTGAAGATGAGCCTGGAAATTCGGGCTCGAAAATTAGGTAAAAGAACAATGGAAAATCTTGTTCCAATGTCGATTTCAGACAATCGGCTAATTGAAGGCTTAAAGAAGAAGGGAAAAGTGAGAACCCATCAATTGAGGCCAAAAATTACATCATCTGATTATGAAGAAAATTGAAGATTTTCAAATACTGTCAAGAATTTTACCACGAGTGGGACTGGATTCTGGTCACATATGCTGCATGCTACACACAATTTTTAGTAATACACGAATGATCTTTTTTGTTAGTCTTTTCTTCCGATGGAGCCTATTTGGACACAAAATTCCCCATATCCACCTCAAATCTGCCGTTAAAGTACAATAATCACGACACCTCAAGATGCAGTATTGAATTGTAGATTCATACAATTAACCAATAATTGATTGTATGTGTAGTGAAATAATTTGTTTTAGCCAAGACTGAGCTTGTGATAAACTGAGATCGCACTATAATTATTTGTTAGTGTAAACTAAGTATTTTATAAGGTAACATGGAATAGTCTGGTTTCGTCCTTATTTGTACTTGCGCTCTTTAAATAAACTCTAGTGCCATTGTATCCATCTAGTCTTGTTTATTATTCAGAACCAATGTTGGTTTGTTTAAATACAAACTTTATAATCAGAACTGGAAACCTGACTACAAAACAACCTATGACCGCATACCTATATTTGCTTTCGATATATATGTAATACGGTTTGATTCGCGCTAGTCAGTTTTCCGTCGTACTCTGATGATGATGATAGAAGGCCAAAAAGCGCAAATGCGTGCGACTGTCGGTAGTTTTGTTATGTTGTTCGACGACTGGTTAAATATAATGGGATTGGTTTTTATTTCAAGCTCGCAAACTCTATTTAATAATTG
Organism: Eudiplozoon nipponicum; assembly: GCA_029291075.1. Classification (NCBI taxonomy): domain Eukaryota; kingdom Metazoa; phylum Platyhelminthes; class Monogenea; order Mazocraeidea; family Diplozoidae; genus Eudiplozoon; species Eudiplozoon nipponicum. The sequence goes on from JAQBSW010003142.1 coordinate 72,441, forward strand.
TTACCACCACCCGCGCAACCAATTATTGTTTAATTGTATGGTCTATACATATGTGTGTGGCGAAAGCTACAAACAGCTAATGTTCGTGACTGCATAGAAATTGTGCAGCCGACATTTTCAGTCACGTACAATGTATGCAAGAATACTGGAGGTGAGAGCCGCATATCTAATTTTTCTTTCCATATATATGTAATTCGGTTTGATTCTCGCTAGTCAGTTTGCCGTCGTATTCTGATGATGATCATGGAAGGTCGAAAAGCGTCAATGCTTTACGACTGGCGGAGTTCTATTATGTTTAACAATAATTGATTGCGCGGGTGGTGGAAACAATTCCTTAAATCAAGTTTGTATTTAACCAATCGTCGAACAACATAACAAAACTACCGTCAGCCGCAACGCACTGACGCGTTTCGACCTTCCATGATAATCATCAGAATACGACGGCAAACTGACTATCGAGAATCAAACCGCATTAAATATATATAGAAATAAAATTTAGATATGCGGCTCTCACCTCTAGCAGTCTCGCATACATTGAACTTGACTGAAAATGTCGGTTGCACAATTTATATGCAGTCACGAACATTAACTGTTTGCAGCTTTCCCCACATGTAAAAATGTAGGAAATACAATTTAACAATATTTGATTGCGCAGGTGGTGATAAAAATTCTTTAAATCAAGTTTGCGTGCTTGAAGTAAACACCAATCCCACTGTATTTAACCATTCGTCGAACAACATAACAAAACTTCAATGCGGTTTGATCCTCGATAGTCAGTTTGCCGTCGTACTCTGAAGATGATCATAGAAGGTCGAAACGCGTCAGTGCGTTGCGGCTGGCGGTAATTTGGTTATGTTGTTCGACGACTGGTTAAGTACAATGGGATTGGTGTTTACTTAAAGCTCGCGAACTTGATTTAAAGTTCTGTTATACTGTTCGACGTCTGGTTAAATACAATGGGATTTGTGTTTACTTCAAGCCCGCAAACCTGATTTAAATTTCTGTTATGTTGTTCGACGACTGGTTAAATACAATGGGATTGGTGTTTACTTCAAGCTCGCAAACTTGATTTAAATAAATATGTGTGTGTATGTTTAATTGTGCGTGTGTTGGTAAATAGTTGTTGAATGCCTTATATGTGGTCTCATTCAAAACTAAGGGGTTTATATTTAATAGTTATGATTAGAAAGTTTTCGAATAAACATAACTAGACGAATTGAAACGAGATCACCACAATAGCCTAAATTTGTGGTTGAAATTTACTTTGGGTTATCACGATCCATATGATGATACTAGAAACGAAGCGTACAAACGTAGACGTTTACTAATTTATAAAACAGGTTGTATCTCAAGAATCAATGGAAGGAAGACGTTGTGCTCGAAATGTGAGGGAGACATTAGGGATGGCAGTTCTAGAATACTATATTTACGTTCCAACGGTCTCTCATTTCTTGACCAAATACACAGGGTTATAAGGCATAGTACCGGCTGCTACTGAAATTCATATCTACATAAGATTACACCTTTTTCGTGCTAACTTTGATATATCCTTCACGTCTTGTCTGAACTAATTTCTTGAAAAGTACGCAATACATAATTCACAATCTGATAACTACCACAGTAGACCATTTTCGTCCTTATTGGGATCTCTTATCAAACTGTCTAGAATTTGTCGCGGACAGGGCTCGAACCTGGGCACGTCTCTTTCGGAATCTGTTGCTCTATCCACTGAGCCACCCTGTCTCACACTACACACACTTTTCAGTTATATACTAAATAAAGTTTCTTTGCTAGCCTTTTCCTTATGTGGTGCCTATATGTCATCTATTTAAAACTCAAGTTACAACTAGCCACCCAATATTTTTCATTATAGAAAAGACACCACGTTACTTGAGGAAATGATTCTGAATTGAACATATATATAACTAAGCGAACATTGGTTGCGCGGATGGTGACAAAAATTGCTAAAATCAAGTTTGTGAACATGATATATACACCTGACCCATTAAGTGCATAAATTTGTCAATATAAACTAAGCATTGTATAATGTAGAAAATGCAATTCATCCAGTAAACCGGTTTCGTCCTTATTGGGAAATCTTATCGTACTGTCCAGTATTTGCAGTAGACAAGTCTCAAACCTTGACACGTCTACTTCGGAATCTATTTCCCTGACCATTGAGCTACTCTGCTTCAGGCCGCACTTCATTTTGATTTATATACCAAATGATGCTTATTGGTTAGACTTTCCTTTTGATGAAAATATATGGCATTTCTTTAGACCTAAAGCTCCAATTAACAACTCCCGATCTGGCATTATAGAACAGATAGCACGCTAACTGGAGAAGTAGTATTGAATTGAACATGATTGATGATAACTACTATATCAATCAAGATCCACTGATATAATTTGATATTCAGGTGTGCTTTATCAAATAGATTTATTCTAAGAAATGCATAAAGATGATTGCTATTTGAACAGATAAATGTTGCCCAATTGCTAATTCTCTAATTTCTTGACTAAATTCTTGCTTAATTGTAAAATACTTAGAGGACATGTATATGCTCCTCATCATATTGTGCCCATTTTTCTACTATTAATGTCGAAAACAATCAAATATTACTTTTTAATCAAGGTTGCGATCTTGATTTAAACACCTGACCCATTATGTACATACATTCTTTAGTCTAAACTAGGTATTGTACAATGTAGAAGAGGCGATTTATCCAGTAGACCGGTTTCGTCTTTATTTAGACCTCATCACGTACTATCCAAAATTTGCCGCTGACATGGATCGAAACTGGGTACGTCTGCTTCGGAATCTGGTGATCTAACCACAGAGCCACCCTGATACACACTATACACAATTTTCACGAATATCCTAACTAATGTTTCTTGGTTAGACTTTCCTATAGTTAGAGCCTATATAGCATCCGTTTCGAACAACAGATTCCGAAGCAGGCGTGCCCGGGTTCGAGCCCTGTCCACGGCAAATTCTGGACAGTGTGTAATGAGTTCCCAACTGGGACGAAACCGGTCTACTGAATTAATTGCGTTTTCCACAATATGCAATAGGAGATTGTACTGTCTTATTATTCCACATTCTTCGACCAAATATATAGTGGTTAAAGGGCGTAATACCGACTACTACTGATGAGTCGCCAGTAAGCATGAAACGAATGTGCATGAGATTATACTTTCCTTTCATGCTGCCTTTGGTTTATCCTTCTGGTCACAACTGAACTAATTTGTTACTAGTTTCGCAACACCTAATACATACTTGAATATATATTAGTTCTTCGCAACAAACAGTATTTAATTATTTGCAATACCTATTTGATACAAACAAATGTATGTACATAATGGTCAGGTGTTTAAATCAAGAGCACAACCTTTATTAAAATTTATTGTTATCATTGACCGCGCAACCACTGTTCGTTTGACAATCTAATATTTCAGGACTCCATATATTTGTGTGCGTGGCTACTACAAATAGACTAGCCTACCTATCACCTTCATGTAATTTACATTCTTGCGAGTCAATCAGGTATGTATTAAAATGACTTAAATCAGAATATTACGATCAAATGGCCGAAACTGGTGCTAAAATACAGCATTTACATCATTCGATTGTATGATTTTGAAAGTTTATTGCGCAATGTGTTCACGATAATTTAATTTTTCATAGCTGTCGTCTATAGGAACGTGACTGACACTAGTTACCTTTTTCTGATCTGCCAAAGCCGACTGCACATTACTTACGGTACTAAAATATGATTGTGACACGGAATATGTAAAACAGGAAACAAATTTAGGGAATTAAAAGATAATAATATTAACGTAGAAGCAATGGCAGTTGAATGCAAAATCTGAACAGTATTAAAACAAGCAATTACTTTAGGCAATAAACTTCCAAACCATTAAGGAAATACAAACCATTGAATAAATCGTGAGTATATGAATACCTACCAAACATTGCAGTCTAATGTGCATATAGTGACCATACGCCAAATAAAAGTACGCAGAGGAGAGTACATTATAGTTTATTTGAATTACAAGTGAAAATATCACATCTTATTCCATGGGATGATTGATACACGGTGGTTTACAGATCGGAAAAAAGAACAATCTTCAATCAAATAAACTTACATTGATGATATTGATAAAAAATCCACTTTGTCTAACTTTATGGCACCTATCATTCAAGCCAAAATAAATTTATTATTATTTAACGTGCTCTAAAATTCGTATGATTTTTTGGATTGCAAAGTGTATATACTTTAAGCTATTTAAACTAAGGAAATTAAGGTTTTACTAGTATTTATTTTCAATTAAGCAATTATATTTTTGCACTTAATATTTGCCTTGCATTTATTAATTTGAATATTATGTTCAGGCTGTACTCGCCGATGCTCTCGAGGCTTGTCGCCATCAATTGCGTCGTGGCGAATTGGAGCGCCAATCGATTCTTGGCCACGTGGATAAACTTAGCGCAGAATTGACTGCAACAAAAAAACAAGTGGTTGATGCTTTGAACGACGTTTCGGAAGCCAATCGCCGAGCTGATTCAGCGGAAGCCGTCGCCGAACTTTCAGTAGAGGCACGCATACTCGAAGCTAAGTCAAAGTGGAAAGTGGAACAAAAAGAGTTGGTGAGCGATTGAAATTTAATAAAGTTTTAAATTGAATTAGTAAGTGATGTCTGAGTAATTTCTTGTGGTTTGTACATTTGACAGCGTTTTTACGAACAAGCATTTTTAATCATCTTTTGTTGCGGATTTTTTGGTTTTATCACTAAAACTGAACAAAATATAATCTCTTCTACTATATGCACCACGAATTAACTTTAAAAATAGGTATACCATTTAGAAGAAACATGTTACACGACAGGGAATAGATTAATTACCTTTTCTTCGTTTTGCGATATCAGGTGTTTGCATCCGCCATCTACAGGATTTTTACAAATATTTCGACTTCCGCTTTGAATGTAATTTTCAATGGAACAATTTAAACTGCCCATTTACACATGTTTTTAAGCATAACTCCGCTCATTTTTTGTTTTATTTGACTTGACGTAATTCCAGTCATGATTAAATTTTATTATGACTCTCATCATAATTGCTTCAATTAACTTTAGAGGATATCCATTAACACTGCATATTTATCGCAGTCTACCTAAATTAATCTCCCTATGTTTTTTATCTGTTAATCTTAAGATTTTTATTATCATAGATTTTAAGACACCAATTTGCATTCTATATGTATGATTTGAATTGAAATTAAGGAGAATGCATGAGTAAGTATCCTTCCCCAACATATAAAATGTCTAAGTTTCTATGTCATAGAATAAGGAAATATTCGTACTTCTTTGACCATACATTGATGAATTCATACCATTTTGTTGAGATTGTCGATAGATGTGAGCTAAATGGAAACGATAGATTGGAGAGTTTAGATGTGGTGTCAATGTACACCATTATACCAGTACCCAAAGCACCAGACTATTTTCTGTGTTTCCTGGTTGACCGTCTAGTAATATTAAAAGGAAGCAAAATGACGATGAGACTCGTCATAGAGATGATGTACGTATGAATGTCCTCCACTTATTTTAAACATAGGAATGAATTTTATAAGCAGATTAGAGGTGTTCCAATGGGAAAACCATTGTCAGTTCTAATAGCTAATATCTTCATGCGTTGCATGGAGGAAAAACTTTTAGATATAACACCCCTGAATCCAAAATTTTATGTACGATATTTGAATGATATATTAGTTATTTCGAATGACGGGGAGGATCAACTGATAAATTTTTTAGACATATAAAATCAGATGAGCGAAGTAAAGTTTACATTTGAAAATCAATCATGCGGTGAATTACCATTTCTGGATGTCAAGTAAATTAGAAATGGTACAAAACTAGAACGGGATGTTTATAGGAAGGATACTTACTCAGGTATCCTTCTAAATTTAAATTTTAAATTGTAAATATAGATTAAAAACCGGTATCTTTAAATCGATAATAATAATAAGAAGCTTAAGATTAAGAGATAAAAAACATAGGGAGATTAATTTAGTTAGACTGCGATAAGTATTCAGTGCTAATGGGTATCCTCTAAAGTTAATAGAAGCAACTATCATGAGAGTCATAATAAAATTTAACCATGACTGGAATTACGTGAAGTCAAATAAAACAAAAGATGAGTGGAGGGTAATAGTAATACCTGACTATAAGCTAAGTAGGAAAATCGAAATGGTAGCATCAATATACAATATCAGTGTACAGATTAACTTTGTGTATCTAGTTTAAATTGTATTTTCTGCGTTACTTAACCGCCCTTTGCGAGATAGCATCTTTTTATCCTGAAATAATTACAAAGACGAACACGAAAATGATTTAAATCAAAGGTTACGATCTTGATATAAAGAACAGTCCCATTATATACATGTATTTGCCACTATAAACTAAGCATTGTATAATGTTGAAAAGACTGGGATGTTCAGTGGTTAGAGTAACGAACTCCAAAGTTGACTTACCCAGGTTCGGGCCGAGTCAACGGTAAACTGTGGACAGTACGGGAAGATTTTGAAATAAGGACGAAACCGCTCAACTGCTTATTTTATAATGGCAAATGTATGTATATCATGGGAGTGGGGCTTATATGAAGAATGCAACTTTGATCTAAATAATAGCTACCTCTGCTTGCACGAATTGTGTGCTACCGCAAATAAATTAAAAATTTTAATGATTAGAATGAACTAATTTGTTACTAGGTTCGCAAGACCTAATACATAATTGCATATATATTAGTTCTCCGCAACAAACAGTATTTAAATGTTAAATTATAAGAGGTGTACAAAGAAGGCAGCTGACATTTAATTTCCAGTAACATCACAACTTGTGTGTTGAAGATATGCTTTTCCTTAATATTTGTAAAGTTTGTTTTCGTTATACAGTTTATCCTTCAAATGATTGGTGATGCCGGATAGCTTCCTTGGATAGGTGGGCTCAGGTATCATTTTGTTTTACTGCCTTCTACTTAGCAACGCCAGTGCACAAACAAATAGCTTTTTCTTTCATATTTATGGACAACGTCGTTTGATTGATATAGCCTCCAAATAATTGGGCAGTTTCACACACACAATCTTAATTAAAGTTGAAAATCGTTTTGAAATTATATCGCATTTTGTACAGTGCACGATTTGTTTATTCATCTATGTACCTACAGCAAAATTCTTCTTTTGCAAACATCAAGTTGGTATGTGCTCAAACCTACGTGAATTAAATCTTATATTGCATCTGTCCAAAGGCGATTTCATAATTGTATAATTTCCAATGTAGCTAATATTAAATGCAGCTTGCAGTAGGATTTTATCTTACAGACGACGTATAGAAATTTTAGTGGTGGATGTGAACGGATAAATGTCAGCTGCAAAATTTGTAAAAAACAGTGAAACGCAATCAATCTATTATGTGCTTCATTGCCTCTTCGTCTTTATTATTACATGCAAAAAACATGTAAGACTGACGGTAATTTTGCTATTTTGTTCTAAGACGGATTACATACAATAGGCTTTGTGTTTACTTCAAGCTCATAAACTTGATTTAAAGAAGAGAATTATGACGAGTGTTTTCATATCATTACGTTTGTACTTGTCTATAAAATGTAGTAGGAAACCGTTTATGATAAAAGTATTTTACCCAACATTAAACTCAGTATGCAAATAGTCTGGTGAACAAATGCGCAATGACCTGTTACACAAAGTTTTAACTATGCCATTTTTAAATTTGACTAAGCAGTAGTTGTTGAACTGTTAATATTGCGTTGTTCATGGTTTCTTAGAGAAAACAAATCTGCGCTATGTACCTTCAGTTCTACGCTTGAGCAGTGCATCAAGAAAATCGAGAGTCTCATTCACTTTTTTTCAATTGGAAATCAAAAACTCGAATATCATCCATTCAATTTATAATTATTTCTTTCCAACATGCACATAAACATATTGGTGCCAGAACGGAACCCATTCGTAAACCATCTATCTACCTGTATAGTTCATCAGTACAAAAAAATTGTATAATTGAACAACATAAATACATTAATCATTGCAACTGCTCTACGCAATTTTTTTAAAAAAATTGGAAATCCTCTCGAAAATAACGAAATAAATGTTCAATAATTTCCTATAAAGGGATATTAGTCAATTTGGCCCAACCTCAAGCGAACAGAATAAAAAATGTAGGGTTAAATTTCTTTAGGTTATCGACAAAATTAAAAAAAAACTTTCCAGACTATGCTCAGAAAAGTGATTTTTTGTCGGCTTCGATTAATTAGCCAAACATTTAGCCAATAAATGCGTTGGTATATTAATCATTGAAACACTAGGTATTGATGGAATACCCCATGTATGCATCTTCGGTAATGCGAAAAACTTAGGTGTTTGAGTTACAACTAGCCTCAGTTCTTTGTGCTCGGCATGTGTTCTTTTTCTTCTGTAGAAGGTAGAATAAATCAGTCGAATTTACTATCTAAGTTTTTGCCGTTCCATTATACTTGGTGTCAATTCCAAATTGTGGTAAACAAATCAAGCCATTGAATCTTTAAACAAATTCAACACAACAAATGACGGCCTCCAATCACTTCTCGTAAAGCTGCTATGTGATTTGCTAGAAGATGATTTCGGTGACCCTGAGAAATTTTGATATTGGTGACAAATTTGTACGCGCCTTACTTCAAATTATCGTTGGCTGTCGTCATTATCCAACTTCAAATCAGCCAGCTGATTGACAAGTGTTTAGAACTCTGTTCTTGTTTGTATTTAGTTATCTTTTCCAGGAATGCGACAAAATTTTCCATATACAAGAGCTTCACTCTGTCAAGAATTGCGTTTCTTTTTTGTTAAACTAATTTTTTTAACCTGCTGGCATCAGCCGGTTTGTTATGAAGGGAATGCTTCAGTCTTTCATTGGTTACTTGTTTAGTTCTTAGAATTACGCAAAGACGAATGTTTGAAAATAATATTTCCACTAACAGATGAAGTTCATTTAAAATGTCAGATGGATCGTATAAATGTGCTCGGATAAAAATTAAATTTACACCACACCTTATTAAAAAGTAAAGCCCTAACCGATAAACATTTTCTCTGTCGTCAAGTAAGCCTGAACGTTTCTATATCTTCGCAAAATAATGTGCGAAATGTTCAATTATGCAACACTGTATGTGAAAAGCACCGGACTCCAATTTCTTGAATAATTTACATCTCAGTTTCAAAATATTATCACATTTGACGACAATGCTTTTAGGATCTTTATCTTTCATTTACGAGAAACATTTATTCCAAGATATTAATTTTCAAAATCATTATATTTTGATCTGCAGCGATTTCGTTGTTCCTTATAAATTGATTCAATGGAGAAATGGAACAGAAGGTTAAATTATGTTTAAAACGAAGTGGTCGAAATAAATTAAACATTTTATATATATATATATATATATATATATATATATATATATATATATATCTGGCGCCGCCAATTCATCATCCAGCTGATCTGCTCGATGAATATAGTTAGACCACTAATTTTCAATATAACACAATCAATCATGTATTGAAATTGTAATCCTTTTACAATCAAATAGCCTTTTGAGTGCTGATCACGTTTTATGAGGATCACCAATTGTTAATAATGTTAAAAATAATTTAAAAAAAGAAAATGACTGTTTTAGAAAAACGCCTTAATGTACGAAATTGAGAAGTATTCATAATTTCGAATTACGAACATCAGTAAACTCAAAATATTATTCTACGCATACAAGAATAAAATGTCGTGCTAAACATAAGACTGGAAATCCGAAAATAGTGTTGTATACATAGAAGAATAAAAGTTTTCTAAACATAGCCGTGCTACATCACCCGTCGCCAAAATTGTCGTCTTCTACGTCAAATTTAAATCTTACTCATGAAAGGAGTCTTGATCTTCCGTGTGCTCTGATGCAGTTTCTATCATGTAAGTTTGCTCTTTAGGTTTATAAGATATTAACCGGCAGTTAGTTTTCTCTAGTGGGCTACGAACAAAGATTGTTAAGAACAAACGGGAGTTGCTATATTTTGCCGCGTATTTAGTATATTCGTACTGTTGAAATCTGGTACTGGTTCGTTATCTTTAAAAAAATATTGAGGAATTCCCGCAATCCTGGATAAGCGGATTCAAAATAGTCATTGTTCTTGAGTGAATGAATTAGGCAATCAACGCATTTTGTTAAGTTGCAGATGTAATACGCATCGGCCTTACATTTTCTGTACGTTTTTTGGAAATTGACTATCTACTTTTGGCAGGTTATCTTAGGGCCAGCGTGGAAATTCACAAAAAATGCCATTTTGGCATGTTTAGATACATCTTCTGGCAGCGTGCCCCCACTTACCTTGATTTGTACAACACGTGTCAGGAGTAGGCACTGATGAACGTCAAGATGACGGTGAGCGACTACCAGAGTTCATGTATCTAAATCTGTTCATGTGTGCGCGCTGATAATGCTTTGATGATTTATGGCACATAAGATGTTGTAAAGGCGAACGGGAGTCGTCTATTCTGATTTGTTGCACTAAATTAACAATTTGGATTATTTTGTTAGATACCTTTTCCTGGAAAGCCCTGAATTCTGCTGTAATGTCGTTGTAAGTATTTACTGTATTAATTTGTATTTCTGGAGAATTTCCTTTGACATTGCACATCATGCTGATAAAACTGCATGTACAATTCCCTAATCAAATCATTCAAATTACCATGCTCAGTCGATCATATAAAAACTTACTGAGCCTAACTTGCGGTTGATTTTGGTCACTACAACATTACCAAAAAAATTGAGTAATGACTGGCACTTGATCTTTAAGAGACTGCTCCGCTTGTTCTTTGTACCTTGAGTAAATATCAATAGCTAGATCATTCTTGTTTCCTGTCTCATTTAATCATAATTGTTTTGCTAATTTCTGGTATAATAAATTCATTCATTTTGAACTGTTTGTCACCACAAAATATTATCACTACATTTTTAAACAGTTAGTGGTTAAGCTAAAGTTGTAAGCGCAAAATTAGTGACTAATTCACCGTCTGGGATCTAATTTCTATTGCCACACGTTAGGCCAGCCAGCCGGCACCGCCAACACAGTAAGAACACCAGTTTGTATGCTAACACAATCCATCCTTTATTGAACACATTCGTTTATATATACGCCTTCGTGATCAAAATAGCCTTGAATGTTGATCAAACTTTAAGATGATAACCAACAATAACTTTAAAAAACGTAAATGACCATTACAAGAAAAATGAAGTAATGTACGAAAATGCACACGAACATCAGTAAACCGAAAATTGTATTCTGTACACCCAAGAATAAAATGACTAAACATTAGTCGTGCTACAAACAAGACTGGAAAACGGAAAATATTTTTGTGTACATATGAGCGTATAATTACTGGAAAACTGGTACTAGAGTTCTGTTCATATAAGTATAAAATTACTCTAAACATAGCCGTGCTACATATATATAGCCAGAATGGTAAATTAGAAGATACATAACTATACACAGTGTCGCTTAGGTCTTCGAGTGCTTCATGATCCATACCTTAAAATATCTCCGGGTGTCATAATTATTATGCGCTTTCAAATTAGATTACTGATTGAAAGTTGAGTTTAGACCTTTTTCCATTACGATATGGTTTCCCTTGCCATGAAAACGAAAACGTGGACTGTTTTCATGTTTAAACTAAATTAAATCCTGTGTTATTCCTCCCCAGTATTCCAGTTGATAATACAGAACGAATGCTCTTCTGTACAGTTTAGAATACCATTAAAATACAGGGATGGAAATATTTTTTCTGTATTTGTAAACTAAATATTTATCTTTAACATGTAAAAAATTAAACACTGATTAACATTAACTTGGTTTACTTTGCTTTACTGGCAATTTATTTTGTGGCTAGAATTGCACAATTACTTGAAAAGATGATTGTCAAGCATGTTTATGGCGTCGTGGTTGTAAATATGCAAATAATATTTTATCTCATCAAGTGAAGCACCACAGCATATCAAGACTGATTATTAATATTGAACTAATAATGAAACAAAGGTAAAATAGGCACGGTGTCATAAAATTTAAGATTAATTAAGAGCGCATGTACTTTGCTAGCATGGATGCGCATAATACTCGTTTAAATTGACAAATTAAACTGAATGTTAGACTTTCAAAGAAACTAATATATAATCGCTCCTATATATTAGACTAAATCAGGTCTACTCGTTAACTGTGAACGGTTTTTCTAGAAGCAAGAATTGCCAAACTTTGTTCTAACAAGAAATGATAGCTTAAATTTAAAATCTAGCACACGCGATTTTTTTCTTTTTTAACAGTCAATGATACATTGTAGAAATTGCCGTAGTTTCATTTGTTTCTTATCAAAGCTTACAATTCTGTTAAGTGAAAAAAATTAGTATTTCTGGTTGCTCAACGTTCATTTGTCCCTTCAAACGAAATTGAGAGCTGGCTTGCTTGAAAAAAGATTAGAACTTGCTTGCACATTTATAAAAACGACATATGACGTTTTCCTTGGTTTCGCAGAAACTCAGCTATGATGAACGTAATTTAATTTAAAATGCAAAAGCCTTTTTATTTCAATGCCAGCTGAGTTACATTTCCGTATTTCCCAGCATTATTTAGCCTTCCTAATACTAGTTGAGTATACCTTACATTAAAAATTGCTATGTTGAAACTATCCATTAATCACCAACTGCTTTTCGGGCGGTGGAAATTAATTATGTCTGTTGCTTTTAGTTTGGGGGATTTGGAAAGTCTTAATTTTTTTCCGTATATAGTGTGTTACCTAAATCTTGTACTGCCACGCGAAGGACACTTATAAGATGTCGGCCAAATAACGGTCAAGGCAAAAGTCGCTTTTGAGTACACACTGTCTTAAACGATCATGTATGATTTACCTGATTTTCGGACTGATGATAGCTGTTAGTCGACCCAAAAAATTGTGAACACCTCATTTACTACATTGTTTTTTAAAATTATACATTAGGCTGCAAATTTACCATGTACTGGCGTACAAACGGATGAATCAATGGATGGTCGTCTTCAAGAACTTGAGTCTATGAATACGCGACTTCAACAACAAGTTTCCACGTTGAAGTTGGCATTAGACGCCAGCCAGATGGAGGCAAAAGCGTTGGCTACTCAACGTCTGTCACACCAGAGCGATATGCAGGAGTTGCGCAAAAAACTTGAGGTAGCTTTGATTTCATTGTTTGGAGTTAATATTTTCTAATTACACTAGAATATGAACACAAATTTTTTAGTGCGAATCATAAATTGCTACATGTTGTTCTCCCATGCGAAGGGACGCCGTGAACACCAGTTAAATATACACCTCTAACAAATTCTGAAATATATGTGAACATTTTCGGCATGCTTTGTTTTTACAAGGCAGTACGAAAAATAGAAGATATTTTTAAATTATAAGGTCACTTTGTCTTATCAAGTTTATTGTATATCTGCTGTCTGTCCTATAATGGTTGGCTTTGTCGAAAAATGTAAACTAGTTATTTGGTCAGCTTCATATGTTTAAATCTGTGCATTAACTTACTATGAGTTACCAGAAACAGTATGTTATAAACCTACCGGAGCAGAATATTGAATTTCCAAACTTTTATGCATTATTTCAAAGTTACATGATGTGCGTTGTAACTAGCACACGATTTTCCCCAGTTACTTCCTTTGTTGTGAATATTTCTGATACCTCTGTCGGGATCCTTCATTGGTCAAAAAATCATTACAAGTCTTAGGAACAAGCTGATAAAGCGAGTATAACATTATATTTAACCTTTTCATTGATACTTCTGACTGGTTAGCCTCATAATAGATAGCTGATTTTCCACTAGATAGGCTTCTAATTTCTGTGCACGCCAAACTAAGTAAAATTACAATGGCTGAACTTTTAATTTGCACTTCATGTGCGTTATTCTACGTTTTTTATGTACCATGTAACGTCACGTAATAGAGGATGTCCTCTCTTAAAGGGCCATTTACAAAATAATTCTAATCCTATATTCTTAATCTTTAGTTGAAGCGAATATTTTATTCTGATTATTCTAATCGTAGCATGATACCACGTATTAGTTCGGAGTTCAAAATGGAGCCTAGTTATTTTTAAACCGCTATCTCATTTATGAAATCACTTCTTTACATAATTTTCATTGATTCGTTGCTCAATATGGTTGTTCTTTTACGATTGTAAAACATTGTGTCAAAAAACTTCCAAGTTTATTGTACCTCGGTTTCCACTAAATGACGGGCAAAATGAGGTTTATGAATATGGACATACTAATCTGCAATTGTTTTATTACTCTCATCTTACATTAACTAGTTAATTAGTTGCATATTTTTAGTCATATGCATGAAATAGCTAATATTACGCGGGGCTTCGTATGCTCCTTTTGATTAGGAGGTTCACTGACCAAGGTAAGGGACTGTTTTAATACGAATTATATGTTGTATTTCATTCCTATTAATTGTACCTTTCTATTTATTGAGTAGTATTTCTGTTTTAAAGAATTGGAGAGCACTTATTCTTCATGGGTTACACATTGTTGAGTTCTTATAGGTCAGTTGAGATTGTTTGCAAAATGAACTAGTTGGCAATTAAAGCTATCATGCTTTATGCGGTATATACATATAATAATATACCGGTATCAAAATGACGGGTTTTTTTGTCGATTTTTTACTTGTTAATCATGCGTTAATATTATAAGGAAGTAGACGGCGATTAAGCACATCATGTAGGCTATGAAAATTTTTATGTATTTTAATCTTTTTATATATGAGAACAAATTTCAAAAATAAATTATGGGTGTCCCAATGGAGCAATCATTGTATGTTCATATAAAAAAACAGCTTTATGCATTGCATGAAAAGTATATCTTAGGTGAGATACCCTAGTAGTTCGGCTTTTATTTATTGTTCTTCAAAGATACGGTAGATGGCTGAAATCATGGGGATGAACGTATGATTGACTTACCTAATCAGATGGGTAATCTTCAAATTACGACTGATTTTTAGTTTCCGTGGGAATTAGTCTTTCTGTATATCAAATAAATTAAAATTGCAAAATATGAAGCTGGCACCTCGCAAAAATTCAAAGGATATTTGTCGGACAAATTAGAACCTGTTTCAAATAAGCAAGTATTCTTGGCGGTAAACATTATAACAAAAGTTTAATTGGTTCCTTAGACACCGGTATGTATGAAATATCATGGAATAATTACAATCTCATGTACATGGGTGAAAAATAGCCATATTGAGGTAAGAAGAGGTGAACGTGGACGTTCATGTAAGTAGGGATATGTTAATAAATTTGACCATGCACGTTATTCAATTGGGGTTGGACATGAACTAATACTACCGTCACTTACACGTACTAACGCTTTTCGACATTCTGTGATCATCATAAGAGTACGACGGTAAACTAACTAACGAGGATGAAACCGCAATGCACATATTTGAAAAACAAATTTTAAATATGCGGCTTACATTTTCGGTTGTTTTATAGGCATTGGACCTGACTGAAACTGTTTGATGCACAATTACTTTGCAGTCATAAACGTTAGCTTTTTGCAGCTTTTTCCATTTGTTCATTTGGAAAGTCGCAGTAACCCATAATAGGAGGCGACTACCGCACCGATCAGAATCGGAAACTAGCTAACAAAAGTATAAGAATGTTGGTTTAAGATTAGTTTATAATTGACCTTGTAAATATAGTTATTGTTTATAAATGTTATGCTTAAATTCTTTTTCACTTTTTACATTGTTTCTTTTGTCGGTACCTTATTGTTTCTACAAAGTTAGTGCCGTTTTTAGTGTTAAATTTATTAAATGTTTTATATAAATTATCGTCTTTCCTTACTATACCAGTGGGAGCATTGTTTCATAATGAAAATTTGAGTCACATTTTATGTTTACTTGAAATCCTAATGGTGCTTATTATTTAATACAAATTATTTGATTGATCACCCTAAAGTTATTTTGCTACTAACGTATTTATATTTTTCAATTGGTCTCAACCCCGCACCTAACCGTTGATTTTACTCATGATTTCATGGATTCACAATTCACTGGG